>WMED01004871.1:0-20164 GCA_019650415.1 Pipa parva
TACAGTAACTGCTGCACTAGTCCTCTGGTTCATAATGTAACTGCTGCACTAGTCCTCTGGCTGTTATAGTAACCACTTTCCTACTTCTGTGGCTGTTACTGTAACTACTGTAATAGTTCAATGGTTGTTACAGTAACTACCAAGCTAGCTAATTTTTAATAAAAGTACACTGATTCATATTGTAGTTGTGTTGTATACTTATGAGAGATAAGAGCCTTTGTTTCGACAGACATTAGGGTGTATATGTGTATGGTGGTGATCTCCATTTTTTAATTAGTTTGGTATATCTCCCAGAGACTCAAATATGTATACCCAATGTTATTAATGTCCCTGGGGGAAAGTAATAAACCACTACCCATGGTGCAATCCCAAAAAATTGATTTACCAATGAGTCTAGTCACTGTTGGTGGAACCATATGGAGGATTGGCTCACAGAGAGGGGTGTGGTTTCACTTGCTGCTACTGTTAGCAAGGATGCATGTGAGTGTATTAAAAAGCCAGAGTGTTCTAGAAGGATATTGCAAAAGTAAGCAATTATTTAGTGTTGATTCTCTTTGGAGATTTCTGTGATAGTAAACATTGCAATAGGGAACAAATTGTTACACAGAAGCACAGAACCCCAGTTGTCTGAAGCACAGCAACTAAATCATCCATGGACAGATATGTCCCTATGGTGGATCTGGCAATGCTTCTAATGGTTTGTTCTGATGAATGACTGCTTTTACACTATAAACCCCCCCACCCCACCCCCTGAACATATCATTTTTAAGGCAATGTTTTATGTTGTTTAAGACTGCATTCATGGAAATGAGTAGAACACAGGGCTGCTGCTAACCCAGAGGCGGGCTCTAGTTTAAAGGGGAACCATATCCTATAAGTCACTGTTCCCTCATAAGTTTCCCTGCTATTACCTCCAGATTTTCCAGACTGTTCCTTTTGCCAGCACACCTAGTATAACACATTTATATATAGCATACTTATTAGGCCATTGTCTCTCCAAAACCCTAGCAACTAATAGATCATTACTCCATTCTTTAACATCAGTTCTACTCACCTGAATCTCAGAAATCATTCATTTATCAACCAATATATTTATTGCTCCCTGCACCTCTGAGATAATTGCTGCTCCCTCTGATATCATTCGAACTTCCTGGCGCCTCATGGATCATCCTCCAACTTCCCACCTCACTCCTGCACCTATTTGTTGCCGTAGCCATGATAACATGTCAGCTGATAATATAAAGTCCATAGGGGGCAGTGTGGGGCAGTGTAAAGCAGTGTGTTTGGTCCTGTATGTGCAGTTTCTACTGTAGATGCACAGTTGTAGGAACAGGGGGAAATAAAATGTTTAACAGTTCTAATCTTTCTCATCATTTTTATGAAAAATATATTTTCTAGGTTTATGTAAGTTTAAGATGACACAGGTAGTTTATCTGTAGTTATAGCAGCAGGGGATTCCCTAAATATAGCTAACACCCTCTGACATATAAATGTGGAAAATTCCCAGTGAAGTTTTCTGTTCTACACCAGTAAAGTAGCTTGCTTACCATGAGACATCGCAGCAGGCAACTATCCTGTCAAAAGCTTAAGCTTTCAGGATGATGTCTCCCACTGTCCCTCACTTCTCCTAAACTCTACTTTCAGTTAAAACTATGAAATTTCAGTTCCTTGCAGAATTAATAACGATCATATCACCCTACAAAATATTAATTGGTGGTCGCTCATTTTCCGGTAAGATTTTGTTAGGCTTTACTTCATAACATAAGTGTAAAAGCTGCACCCCATGATGTTTTCCTCTTGCTTCATCTTCCTTCCAGATTTTTCATTCTTTCTTACTGATTCTATATATATACTGTATATCTGCAATACAACTTCTCATGTATTCTCTCTAATGATGCATTCAGAATGATTTGAATCAGAACAGCACAAACAAAATATCTAGCCCACAGTTCAATTAAAATGTATATAATGTAGTAAGATATTGGCAAGATACAGCTTTTACGACCCATAATACAGTAAACAGAAGTACTGGATGCTTTAATGATGTAGGGGTATGCTGGTGATATCATTCCTTCCCCCTTCCAGTGAATATTGTTCCCAGAGAGTTCCCAGAAGTATAGTTCTGCTGTATGTACATCTGCTGCTTGCATTCACTGTCACTCGACCATAACCATCATAGCCATCAGCCAGCATATTTAGCCAACATGTAGTAAGGCAGGGGTGGGCAATTAATTTTCTAATGGGTCCACATGGGAAATAAGAATGGCTTTAGAGGGCCAGACTGCCCCCACAATCTCTGAAGGAGGGGGGCACTATTTTGGTGCTCTCCTCCCTCCTTCTCCTTCTCCCTGTCCCTACCTCTTCCCTGCCTTGCCTCCTTCTGATCTAGCGCTTAGCCTTAGTGCTATGGCATTCCACTCTCCCAAGAAGTTCAAAGGTTTCAACTTCCTGTGAGAGGAATGCTGTAGAGCTAAAGGACAGGAAGGGGGTGTGGGCTAGCATGGCTGCCTGGCCCTGTCACCCGAGGTTGGCGGATTCAGCCCGCAGGCCATAGTTTGCCCACCCCTGTAATTAGATAATGGACCATGTAACCATTTCCAGTAGGATTCAACGATCCCCCAACTTTCACCTTCAGGAGGTACCCAACTTTTGCAAGCATTCCACTCCGCATTCCCAACAAAGTCTGCAACATTTTATAAACTTTCCCCTTAAATTCCTCTCTCTCTATTCTCTTCACCATCGAGCATCATTGAGGGTGGGTAGGTGGGAAGCTTCTTCTTCCTGGTGCCAGGTACCTAGAATGTACCTCTCCTTCCTGTCTCCACAACTCTCTTACTTCCCCTGCGCTCTCCTGCCCCCTCTTACCCCTTCTCATATCCTGTCATCTCCTTACACGCTGTCAACTTCTCCTTTTGCTTATTTTTATTTATTTCCTCCAGGTGTTATTGCATGGCTAGGGAGGGACTGATCAGGGCACATGGGAAACACATACAGCAGGTTCTTTATAATTGTTCCTGCTAAAAAAAAAACAAGAGAAAACTAAAAAGCAAAAACCAAGAATGTTATCATATTTGTGGTAATATGGACAGCTGATCAGACTTATAGCCAGGGGCATAACAATCAGGGGATGCAGAGCCTTATTGACTAAGTGCAGAATACACATATACAGACGGCTACCTGAGATGCTGCTCGAGTACAACTCCCAGTAGCCTCTAACTCAATGGGAATGTATGCTGATCTTACAGCTGACATTTGGAGAGACCACTTTGAGTTCCATCACTGGTATAATGAAAATGGAGTGTTATATGAAAGGATCAGTGATATATAATACTGTGTTTCTCTGTTTGATCCTAATATAACTGAACATCAGCTTGCTGGGATTGAAAGAAAATCTTGTCAAGAAACCAGATGTGAAAAAAAT
This sequence comes from Pipa parva, assembly GCA_019650415.1. Lineage (NCBI taxonomy): Eukaryota > Metazoa > Chordata > Amphibia > Anura > Pipidae > Pipa > Pipa parva. Next base: position 3,422 of record WMED01004871.1, read on the forward strand.
GAAGCAATATCCCCATGAAAGGATTTACCTGAGATGTTAACGTGGGTTTCAGCAGCATATCTCAGTGACTAAGTGAGTGACACCTCATTGGGGACCCAGCTAAGTAAGGTCGAGAGCAGTAATTATTTCTCAGGCTTATATCTTGACCTGTATTTTGAGAGCAGGAAGCAATTTCCACTACCACTAAGAGCAAGAAATCATCTGGGATGTTAAATCAATTCATTCATAAAGAAAAAAGCAATAGCAATCAATAACATACACATGATGTTTTCATTCATGAAGAAAAAAACTGTATTGGCAATCCCTAAAAATCCCAGGACTAGTCTGAAAGCTGTCTGTGCATTAAATAAAGAAACATGTGGTTTTTGAATGATACATATGCCTCTGCCATAATGTTATTTGCTCGGTATCAAATATTTTCTGTACCATAAGCTGTCACAGTTGTTTGCTATTCAATAAACATTAATGTTGTTTATCAGTTCTGATTGCAATAACTCTGATCTGTGCAGATAAATATTTGATGATGTGGAACAGCCTATATTACAGTACGTATCAACTGCCAAAACATTTTTACATGAATGCAATGTAAATCGATGTTTGTGTGGAGCAATGTATATTTATTCCTGTTATTTATTCTGTGTTACATTATCTACCTTTACAAACTACTGTAGGATGGTTGTCTGTTATCTGCTTCTTTAAAGAATAATGGTGTGTATATATATATATATATATATATATATATATATATATATATATATATATTGTATTTATATATACAGTATATACTGAGTGATGTGAGTGTGACTGCTAAATCCATCCTTATTCCTTTATACAGGCAATAGTGCTATCTATATACTGACCAGATATCACCCTCAGTGCTGACAGTTACACCATCAGGTGATATTTAGGTAAATCAGCAATTGAGCTACTTTATTGACTAAACTATTGCAACTGTCTAATTGATATTTTATAACATATATTTTGCCTCTACCGGCAAAATTTTTTTCTGAGCCACAAAGAGGGAGGAGCACACGCTCCCAATCACATGACCTGCCGACGTCCAATCAGAAAAAGCATCAGTCATGGGCAGGGCTATGGAGATGTGCTCCGAGCCACAACAAGGCGGCTGAAGAGCTGCACTTTGCCGACCCCTGTATTAGGACAACGTGCAACTGTTGTTCATTGTAGATCTAGCCTCACAATTGGTACACACTTTACCTGTAAGTCTCAGATTATTAAAAAGTTTTTTGACTAGTTAAAAAAAACATCCTATTTTTAATGACAGTGCTGTTTTCTCCTATTTACTAAGCTGTTCAAAGACAATTTTATCAAACAAAAGTGTTTGTCTGCCTCAGCCTGGGGAAACCCCATTATTCCCTATGGAGTTGGTCCTGTCACTTAGCAACATTTGAAAAAAAGGTTTCCCCTCAAAAAAGAATGGATCTGAAAGGGAAGGCGAACGCTAATAGAAAAGCACTGCAAAGTGTGCGCCCGTCAGCTGATAGTAATCTATAATGACTTATTTCCATGGGGAAACATTTTTATTTCATCCTTGATGGGGTAGTTCTTTTTTCCTTTTATGAGCACCAAGCATTTAGACTAATTCCTGAATGGACATGAGGTCACATCCAGCTTTAGGGATCATACCAGGTGGGAATTGTGGCTTAGTGGAGGCATCTCAGTATATCCCAATATATATAAGCTCAGGCAGTTATCTCTTGTATTTAGCCAATGAAATTATAAGTAGCGTCATTTAAATGGATGCTGTCATCTTAAATGACCCCATTACAATATCTTTTATATGTTCATACTAGATCAACTATTGCTATGTCATTTCAGTCTCATACTATATCATTATTATACAACTATATCTTGTAAAAGTTTACTGGTTTAGTCTTTCTGATTTTTTAGCCTTTTGTTTAGTTTTCCCCAACCAGTATGTTGGAATGTAATCCATACAATCTTGCACTTTTAAATGCACTTTCCATGGATATATTCAATGAAAAAAGTTTCTCTCAGTAAGTATCGATGGAAACAAATCTTGTGATACTTACCGCGAGAAAATTCCTGGCGTTAAAAACTCGGAAAAGCGAAAATGAACTTAAAGTGAAGGACAGATCCGTTATCTGAGCATTTGAAAACAGTCTTAACAACACAAGTGCAAAAAATCAATAACATTTTTAAAGCTAAACTTAATCACTTTCCCCCAAAAACCACAAAACTCTAAAAAAAATTATACCATTGATGGAAATAACTATTGCGGGTTTTAGGCATAAATTAAACTGTTTCATTCTGTGATCACTATTCCTATTAACTTGCAAAGCTCCTACTGCCTTGAAGAGTTTTGTAAATTGAATCTTTAGAATTTCTCAGCTGTTGCACATAGTTTCTCAATACTTTATTCTTATATAGTTACTTCATTTATATCTTTACTCCCCATATCAACATTAGGTACAGAAATACAAGCACCTTTAAAAACTGTGCTTGGGCTTTATTATTTCTGCAGGTGGACTGAAGATTGGCTTAATCTAGTTTTCATTAATCCCAAAGTGGTCTCAAGCTGTTGAACTGAAAGCCACGTATAAATTATGGAGTTTCGTAAATTACTCCTGTACATTTCAAGGGGTTTCTTAGCCAGTCTGTACTTTTTCTTAAATCACTTTTCTGTTATTTCTTCCTTGATGTACCAGTGAGAAATTATACTAAACAAAACTGAAATTATCCTTATTCTTAGCCCTTGGAAAACATAGTCCTCCTACCTATCACATACATTTGACCCTATGACTCAATTACTAACCACTTTCCTATAGTAACCTACTTAGACTACTGCAGCCTTAAAAACTGCAGGCCAGGGGTTGCTACATTAGTCTCTAAGGGTCTAAGGGGGTTATTGGCTAAAGCCCAAATTGTTGTGTAAAAGTTTAAATTCACCAGCTAAAGACAGTTGCAATAGACTGCAACTGTCACAGTCTCAACTTTACTATGGAAATATTGTCACAGTCGAAACTTTAAAATTGTCGTGGTTGAGAACTTTACAATGGGAAAATTGTCATGGTCATGGATTTGCTATGGGAATCTGCTGTTTGAGAATTTGACAGTCGAATTCTCACTTTAGTCAATAACCCCCTAACTTTCTTCAGGGAATGTATCTAGTGCTTATATATTGCAGAATGAGGAACCACTTGACGACAAAGTATGAGATAGTACAAAGAAGGAAACAATGACAATTTATATAAACACTAGTTGAAAGTGATTACAATGATCATCGATTAGAGAATCTAAAATATTACTTGTAACTGTAAAGAATTATTGGTAATTATAGATTCTCCTTCTAGTTTCGGTGCAACTGAGAACTCCCAACCTAAGTTTGGGAGGACCGTGTGAAATCTGATTTAAAATATTAGCTGGAAATTAGGTGGCTTTTTTTTTTGTACCCAAATCATCTCCATTATGGGCAAAATAAAATATTTAACTAAAGTTTAGCAGGTGCCAGAAAATTACATACTCCATTAACTCAGCAAATTATATATCTGTTGCAGGTGTTCAATACTATACTGACACAATATCTAGATAAAAATTAGAGCTAATTAGCACTGAAACTTATCATATACAGTATATAGTTGACTAATATCCAGGCAGCAGACACTCTGAGGAAGGCAAGGTCCTTCAAGGGGTCTGGGGCACATCTAGTGGAGGACAGAACCTCAAGTAGAGGACAGAACTACAAATGGGATTAAATTTTGTTCCCATATGGAAATAAGTAATCTGGTGAAGAGTGGTAAACACTGATATGACTTATAAGTATGAAACCACATAATAATATTGTGCGGATATATCATGCACAAAGTCGTGACCTTTGTAGTGGAACATATGTGTTATATACCCCTATGAAACAGTAGAGTGTAGCACCATGATATAAGTAGAGAGTACAGATATAAGTAGAGACAAGTAGATTATAGATGAAACCTTTTATTGGCTAACTGAATAGATGGTAAATGCAAGCTTTTGAGACTACTTCGGTCTCTTCTTCAGGCATGGCATCATGAGTCTGGCTGCATTAAACAAGACGACCAGATGGACAGGTCTCAATATTTAACACATTTTTTTGCTTATAGCCACTAGAAAGATACATTGTGGTGCATAAAGGTAGGCCACCACAGTGTTGCAACACTTTTATTTAGTGTACCCAACAGAAGGCATGCTGTCCATGGTTTAAAGTTGACCTGTTAGGTCCACTTAACAGACTTTTCTTAGGAAGCAGGGAGTTTTCTTAGCTGAATGATAAAAAGCATCTTTAATTATGGTTCTTTCTTTTAAAAAGATAGCATCAGGCATTGACCAGTCTGTTCCCTATCCTTTCTTACTGCAACATTCAGGTCCTTGTTTCAAAGAAAGCTCCAGCTTTGCACTTTCATGTACTCAACAAGCTAACATTCATCCCAATGGAGAGAACTAGAATACCCAATGGAGAGAACTAGAATACCCAATGGAGAGAACTAGAATACCCAATGGAGAGAACTAGAATACCCAATGGAGAGAACTAGAATAAGTATTCAGGAAGTGAATATTAGATTATAAAGTTGAATAACAGCAGTTTCCAACATCTCCCTGTGAGTTATATTACTTCATATTAAGAAAAAAAAAGCTTTACATCTCACTAAATAATCTGTGGAATAAATTGACTTTTCCTGAAAGTACAAAACAATATCAAATGCTCCCCACAGAAAAAGTTATTGTTGCTTGTGAGAATCTTGCCTAGAAATAAACTCAGAACGAAATGGCTGAAAAGCAACAGACAAAAGACCACAACTATGTTTCTAGAGGCAAGAGAACATTTACAGCTTACAACCTTCTTCTGTTTTTGACAAATCCCTTGCTACTTTTATCCCTCTCCTGGTAAGACTTACTTGTGATTGGAGTTTATATGAAGGAGAGGTTGAAGAAAATAAATGGGGCTGTCATTATAGTGTTTCCAGAATCATCAAATTATGTAGTGAACAGTGACACATTGGAAAATGAGTGACAAGGGCTCTCTGGGACTAGTCTGCTAAAAGCATGTCCTTCCTATCTATTATTCATTAGCATGAATGGATTTTTAATTGGAAAAAATGAATTGTATAAGGAGGCTGTGATTGATGGTTAGCTTTCATTCACTTATGTACAGATGAAGAAGGAGGGGCAGAGGACAGGCAAAGAAGCTGAGAATGTAAGGGGCAGACAAAATTAGAGGTACTACTATTTCTCTGCACTGCTGACACTGCAACAGAGAATATTCAAACATTACATTTTCACTTGTGATGAGGACATAGATTCCATAGATGAATACTCAGGCCCCTGTTACATCACATATGCATAGGTGAAATTTATTAAAGAGCAGTCTTTCCGAGTTTATCTCGCGAGTTCTCGCGTTGTTCCCGCAAGATTACTGCGCAAGTTTTCTTATCTCGATTTTTCAATAAAAACATAGCCATACTACTAATGTAAAGTATGGCTACATTTCCATCGAGAAATTCAATAGAAAAACTCGCGCGGTAATCTTGCGGGAACGCAGGATCTCACGTGATAAACCCGTAAACGCCGAGAGCTGTCTTTCTGACTTTAATAAATTTAGCCCATCATATGATGTATTTACTTTACAAACTGGAATTTATCACTGGAAATTCCGTTTTGGCAGTATTTACATTATCTACTGTGCAGCTAATAAGAAAGGTACAAGACTGAAGCAGTGAATATTCAGCAGGAAGGTTGGAGAAAGATGTTTGTTTCTTTCTTATTCAACATACATTTATGATACATAACATAATATTGTTAATAAACTCTGCCAATGACAACCCTATCAATGGCCTTTTTAACATCAAATTACTTACCGGGACCACCGGCAATGTCCCTTCTCATTTAAAGTCTTCTTTTTCTAACAATCTAATTTATTTTATCTTTCAGTATTGACATAGGTAAATTTAGAAGAAAAAAACAATGCAAAATATGCTGTAAAGTGGGGGCAGAAAAGAGACTGGATTATACGGCTCTCGCTGTCTTTTTCCTTCAGGTCAATTGTCTCCTATGGGATAAACCACATAGTCTACTTCACATTGCCCCATATGTAATAATTAGTCTGAAATATGATTCACCAAACCTTTACCTTACTGGGCTATGAATATAATATCAGAAGCTGGTGTTCATATCTTTAGGGTTGACCATACTGGTGCAATTCAACTAGCGATATAGCAGGCTGAGTTTGTTATTTAATAAATATCTTTTGGATATCAGTGTGATATATCAGTAGTTAAACTTAACGAGCTATCTTAACTTTTCACCATTCTTACACCGGGTATTAAAGGAGCCACGTGCTCACAGCTACATAGTTTCTAGAAATATAGCAGAATTTCATGTCACATATGGTGCAGATTACATATTACAGTAGAAATGAATGGTGTGCTGTGTGAACAGTATGCACTAGGTGGGGTATTACAGTCTGCTCCATCTGTATGTCAGCTTGTTTTTATGAGCACCATTTTAGTTCTTTAAAGGATAAAAAGTAGTATTCATTCTCAATTACTTGTTTAACCTCTCACTGTTTAATGGTTTCATTAAGTACACTTTGCTTGCAATGGCACATGAGAAACAAATTGAACCCTCATTTGCGATATGTAAAAATACCACATCTTCTTTAACACCAATTATCATATATATATATATTATTATATATTGTGTATATACTATATATAAATATTATGTATAGTATTGCTAAGCTGTTCAGCGCAGTGTAAGTTAGCAGTCTAAACAAGTAAATATATACATACACACTTATATAGAAGAACTGTAAAGGGGCCAGTGTTAAACAATATTAATAGGGTAAATTACAAAGATCAAAGAAATATTCTACTGATGTGATTACAATAACACCTTATAATAAATGCAGGAATGAGAATAAACCTCTCTCAGCAGGGGTTCATTCATTTTGTTACTCTTCTGTCCCCCTTCCACTTGTTGGTTATGTACAGATTTCCAATAAACTGACCTGTGCATGAACACTGGTCACCTTTTAAATCACAGAGAGCACTAAACATAATGAATAAACCAACTCCTCTCTAGAAAAGACTGGTTAGACAGAAACTGGGAGAAGGCAGGGATATTTGGGATATCCGGGGGTTTGTCAATGTTACAGTTACTGCACATATTTTAGTATCATATTCAGCAATTGGGTGAGGAGGGAAAGTGCTGGACCTCTGAGAGTATTGGTTAAAGGATCCATGAAAGCGATAATACAGTCAATCTCATTGCATTCTATACAGCTTACATTATTATTTATACTAGACATATATCTCAGAATACTAGCTAATATTATGCTAGAAATATAGAATTATTTTATCCCAGCTTGTGTTCATACTAAATACTGTTTGCTTGTTATAACAGCTCAGTATTGTTGGAATGAAATAAAAAGTTTTGATGTGCATGCCTCTTGGCTAAAAAAATATTAAAATTTGGCCTCATAAAGTATGTAAAATCTGCAATCCTGTAAATGGGGGGGAAAAAAAATGATAACACCTAAATAAAGTACAGGATAAAATGAATGGTGACACTTCTCTCAAGCTGAATATTTCTCTTTCCTGGAGCAAGTTCTAAAGGGAATTTGCTCTGCGATTATCCCCAATTACAGCTCTGAATTTAATATGCATGTCTTCCGAGGGAGATATTGTTCACTACTGCCAGAGGACAAGTTCAGAGGAAAGTTAATATAATGTATCTGAGCTCTGAAGAGCTTTGTAATGTAGCAGGATGTCAGTAGCAATTAAAAAGGATGATCCGGTAAGTAAAACCCCAGTCGGAAAAAAAAAAAAAAGCCAATTGTGACAGTGTCACTTTGAATTGATCAATGTTTCTTCAAATTGATCCATTTTGACAGACAAGTTTTGTAACTAGCACCAGTAGATATTGACTTAACCTCTTCAAATCCGGCAATAGCAAAGCGTTCATCGAGAAAACGTTTTCCCTTCTCAAAAGAATAGCAAAATGACCACAAGTGACCATGGCTTAGCAATTCAAGGTCGGATAAAATCTGGTATCGAAAAGAAAAACGGAAAGTGTTGTACACACTGTAATCTCTCTTTTAACACAGCAGGAATTAAGCTTTTGAATAAAAAGGATTTCTACAATGTCATGTTGTAACTATTGTGATATCATTCATTGTATAATACACAAAATGCAGGTGGAAACAGTTATCCCTAAGCTCTCCAATGCAGCACCTAAATGACTATTGGCTCTTATCCAGATCTACACTGAAGATAATTAGTTAATTAAAACTTATTAACCATTTTATATTTTTTTTATGAGTTTAGGGATGTATTTATAGAGACAATTTAGATGTAAATTTTTGAAGAACCCCTATAAATGATTATTTATTTTAGACCTCCTATCACCACCACGATATAGAACAAGTGAAGTAAATTACAAGCATAAAATCATGAAGACACATCAGCCTAAAGGGGATTATTCACTAAGGTGGGAACTCCCATAGCAAATCCGCGACAATTTCCCCATTGTAAAGTCGTGACAATTTTCTAAAGTTAAGATTGCGACAATTTTCCCATAGTAAAGTTGCGACTGCGACAATATTCTCATTATAAAGATGCGACTGTGACAGTAGAAGCCTATTGCGATTGTCTTTATCTGGCGAATTCACACCTATATGCAACAATTTGGACTTTAGTGAATAGCTCCCAGAGGGTGTCTGGGAGTCATGGAGAAAACAGGTGTTGGGAGAGAGTCTGTCCCTTCTTTCACATATCTAAGTCAGTTGAATGGTCTGTTCCGATGGCTTATATCTGTAGCATTTAGAATGAAAGCTCAAGCATCAGTGATCAAATTACAACTTGCAATGTGATTTATTGTGATCAGCTCCTTAGGTGGGCCCAGGATTTCTCAGTCTGACACAGGTTACACAAATGGTACACAGATAATACAGTATTACCAATTACAAATAATGTATTGTAACTTTCCAGGACCAGAGGAGAACCCAGAGGCATATTGCTGGAGGTCTGGCAGCTGTAGAAGAATTCCTTCTTTACAATTAATGACTTCTTAAAACATCCTCATTTAAAATGTATCAGATGAATTAGTGGGAACAGAAGATCAAATTTGTAATTCTATTTTGTAGCATCAGGCAAATCTGTTTCTAAAGACAGCTGGGTTGGGAAGTGGAGGAAAAGTTTTAAAATAAAGCAATTAAACATCTGATGATAAATTGAGATACAAATAGCCACTGAACAAAGCTACACTTCTAGATTTTACTGCAGCAACCTCTGGCTTGTCTTTGCCAATTGTGACCAAACAATGCATTAGTTGACATTATTAATGCAAATGCAATTGGCTGATTGCTAGTCAACATGTAAATAAACTTAAATTTACTAATATATTATTGCCCCTCCAAAACATTATTTGTCTTTTTTTTTGTCTTTAATGAATGAAACAGCATTAAAAATATACAATAAATGAATTATGTATGCAATATTGTTGATTTACACACAGTTTCAGAAGAAATACATTTTTGTAGAAATGACATTGGACTTTTGTATATGAATAAAAACAAAACCCCAAAAGCCCAATGTACATCACATTCAAGTAATTCCAGTTAAGTACACTGTAGATTTCATTAGAAGCCAAACACTTTCTTTCCTTGTGTCATATTCCTGTAGAGACTATAAAGTGTGGTGTGGGACATTAATCCTACTTTGAGAGTTAGCTGGGGCAGATCTTCAGATTGGGGTACTATTACAAGATGGCTGGTAGAGTTGTTAACTCTTATGCAGGGGTGACAAATGTAGGACCATGGAAGATAGGTTGATCGTACTATAGGAAGCAAAACCCCTAATTTCAGAAGAGAAAGAGTTTTTTATTTTAATATGCAAGAAAATCATTTTCCTGTAGAAAGCTAACAAACATAGCTATGTGTCTGTTTAGTTCTATATAGTATTTGATTAATGACCTATGTTGCCTCCTGTTCTAAACGCTTGTTGATTGCCGACAATACTCATCAGTCACTCAAGTAGTTTTGATGTTATCTTTCTGAGAATATATCCACACATTCACAGCTCAACAGTCTTTCTCTGATAATTTATCTTGTGATCTTCAAGCTTATGTGTCATTATGTAGTCTATTTACAGGTGCTGACATACTGTATGTTTCCTTGGCCTTGTTTGGACCTCCTTATTTTAAACTTTCTATCCGGTTACATATACTGTAGTTTTGATGAGCTGTAACATGGGTTATAAAAGAAAGTGATATGATGATTATTTTGCATTGTAGATTAGTCATGATAATAAGCAATATTTCATTTACACCATTTATTTGTGCTATGTTGAATCTTTCCCCAATTTATGCATAATATGATCTGGTGAGGTACGGACAAACTGAGGGAATTGACATCTAACTGGAATGCACTGAACTATATAACAAGATGTAGAGAATTAACTGGTCTAGAAAGTTAAGGGTTCACTTTAGTTTGTTCAATAACCAAGTCCAGGTAATTGTATTGAATATATATAGTATACCTTTGTGATTCATATTTTCTACAGAAAAGATGTAAACTGTTTTTTGTCACAGTATGTTTTGTAAGATTGCAGGTCTTGCCTGACAGTGTCTCACTTGTGAAAAGGTATGACTCAGTTGCAGATGCTTTAATATATTTTTCATCTTTACTGAACATCATTAACACAGATCTTTAAATCACACATATTTCATTGATTATCTTACATCTACAGTTCATGTTTGCTTGATTCAAGTTTAGCAACAGTGATATTTATTTTTTAAACTCATCCATGTCTCACACAAGGTTGTCAGCTCTCAGAATATAAACAAGCGCTAAATCATCAAAATTCTGATCTGTCAGCAAAAAACAACAGAATTAAAGTGGCTTTAACGTGCTGTACCTACGTGGTATTAATTTAATACTAATCCAGAAGCTCCCGTTGCCTTCTAAATCTGATGCAACTTCAGATTTTAAGAAGTGTTGGCATTGCGTATGAATGTGCCAGTAACAATGCTGGTTGCCAGTAATTTCCTAAAAAATTGTCAGTCAAAATCTTCATTGAAGTTTGGCAACCCTGGTCTCTCAGTAATACAATTCATTTATGCACAGAGGTATGTCCATAAGTTAAAGAATCATTTCAAACTGGAAACCTTTTAAAGTTATATGTTGACTCTCTCCAGTCAAATTAATGAAAACTGTCAATCTGGGTACAGAAGTATTCAGACCCCTTTAATTTTTTTCTCTCTTTGTTTCATTGCAGCCATTTGGTAAGATCAAAAAAGTTTTTTTTGTTTTGCTCATTAATGTACACTCTGCACCCGATCTTGAAAAAAAACAGAAATGTAGATATTTTTGCAAATTTATTAAACAAGACAAACTGAAATATCACAAGGTCATAAATATTCAGACCCTTTGCTGTGGCACTCATTTAACTCACATGTTGTCCATTTCCTTCTGATCCTCCTTGAGATGGTTCTACTCCTTCACTGGAGTCCAGCTGTGTTTAATTAAACTGATTGGACTTGATTAGGAAAGGCGCACACCTGTCTATATAAGATCTCACAGCTCAGAGATAGAATTGTGGCAAGGCACAGATCTGGCCAAGGTTACAAAAGAATTTCTACAGCACTCAAGGTTCCTAAGAGCACAGTGGCCTCCATAATCCTTAAATGGAAGAAGTTTGGGACGACCACAACTCTTCTTTGACCTGGCCATCCAGCCAAATTAAGCAATCGTGGGAGAAGAGCCTTGGTGAGAGAGGTAAAGAAAAAACCCAAGATCACTGTGACTGAGGTCCAGAGATGCAGTAGGGAGATGGGAGAAAAATACCCCCATAGCCTATAGTTGTGAGGAATTTGCAAAGTGTGATGGCATGATACAGTGATGTCAACAAGCAGGAAACAGATGGTAAACACATACAGATAATGATACCACCCTTGCTCCTTACTCACCACGTACCATGAAATCCCTTTTAGAAACAACATATTATAATAGAATAATAAGAATATACATTCTTAAAGAATTCAAATAAGAAAGGAAATCACAGGAAATATTGCTACAGCTGCGACAATTACAATTAATGATCCTGTGCATTTTTGGTCTAGTAAGGTTATTAACAAGATGGCTTGAATTTCTGATATCAACAAGTTGATGAGGAGTTAAAGTGAACAAGCTATCAAGATGTTTTGCATTTCAAGAAAACACAATTTAAATCCTAAGCTTTCAAAGTTAAAAGCGATTTAGCTAAGGACACAAGAGAAATTAATGATAGTAAGAGAGCTTAGTGCTGATGCTCAAATGCGATTGTAATTAGACTATAAGGATGCAGTATAGCTATCACATTCGGAAAAAGATTACTCTGTTCCAGGCATTACCCAAACTACCATCACATATCAATCCTACACAAGGTTGTGGGTAGATGAGCAAATCTCTGGGGTAAAGAAGACCTCCTAATTCATAGATTGCTTAGATAATAATGCTGAAACCATCATAACATATGATATTTCTGCAGTTCTGAAAAGTGCTTGTCAGAAGTCAGTGCAATAGAACAGAAGTGATCATTGTAGCTGAAATAGAAACAGCCAATAGCCACTGTTCCCAAAATCTGTTGCTTGGCCTATTTTAAATGAAAAAAAAAAAAAAATACAGGGGCAAATTGTGTTTTGTATCAGTGTATCAAGATGTCCTATTTGAATTTCATGTAAGATGTATGTATAATTTTATTTATATTTTTTTATTTTTATTTAAGATGCCCAAAGTTGAGCAGTTTGAAGATTTAGTATTTAGAAAAATGTGATAATAAAATACAGTATTGCTTGTTTCAACAAAATGAACCATCCAGAGCAAATATACGTAAAAAAAGTTGCTAAACACAATTACTGCTACAACAGCTGTTGTTGTCCCCAGTAAATTGATGTCCCATTTGCTAAAAATTATATGCACTACAGAAATGGCAACGATTTATCAAATGACATTTCTGATATATGATCTGTGTGCACACTGTCCTGTTTTGTTGGTTACTATTAATTTAAATTTCGAAACTGCTCATAATTCTGTGCTTGTAACAGCAGTAACTCCATGGATAAGCAGTGTAGGACCTAGGTTTCTGGTTATTGTCTCCAGCTGTTGAAGAAACCTCTTGTAGACTGCTGTGTCTGCTGGTGGGCGTGGAAGATAAAGGAACCTAACAACAGGAGGAGACATGGGATTCTGCATTAAAATCATCTGGTTGACAGCATTTAGATATTCATCAGAGATCCTAATAGAGTTGTTTGGAAAGTTCAGGTAGGCTTCTTCTGCAGCTTCTGAATCCAAGATCAATTGTTTGTGCCAGTGCAGAGCAACTACAGAATCCCATGCAACTGTTTGTATGGAAGCCTTGATTCTAAGGTCTTTAAGTAGCTGCTTCAGTTTGACCTCTTGGCCTCGTAAACCTTTCTCTGCCTCCACACACAAAAACAGACGCAGCTTGGCTTTTTTCCAATACCGCACCATATTTAGCACACAAGCCATCTGCAAGAGAAACAGGCTGCTGGTGTCTACATAAGCTGTGCTATCTGGTCGCAAAAGGTTGAGTGGCCATACGTCAATGTAAGTTTCTTTGCCACGTAAACTGCACACAGAAGATCTGTCAAACTCAGAGAAGTATCTTGCTAGTACAACATTTTTAGACATTTTGATGGAGTCTGAAATAATTGCTACATATTCCCAGGGGGAAAAGTTTGATGTAGATGGTCTTCTGCCAGCTGAAGAAAACATAAATGAAGTGGAATCATCTGTATTTAGTTCCTGTTCATTCTTTTGCAAGTCCTGGGGAGATGATCGAGTATAGAAACCAAGAACAACAGTGTTTGGCCTCATTCCACCTGCAAAGAAAAAAAAAAAATTCAAATTCAACACATATATTTATATCCCTGCATTTAGGGGGTTATTCACTAAAGTCCAAATTGTTGCGTATAAGTGCGAATTCGCCAGATAAAGACAGTCGCAATAGTGTGTTACTGTCACAGTCGTGTCTTTATAATGAGAATATTGTCACAGTTGCGACTTTATTATGGGAAAATTGTCACAATCTTAACATTAAAAAATTGTTGGAACTTTACAATGGGGAAATTGTCACAGGTTTGCTATGGGAATCTGCTGTTTGAGAATTCGACAGTCAAATTCACACCTTAGTGAATAACCCCCTTAATGTAATATACTTCTATAGGAATATCCTATGAACCCAAAAAGCAAATATGCATTAGTTTAATGCAAAAACCTATACACTGATTTCAGATGCACTGGTTCATAGTTACAATGAGCTTTGAAGAAAGCTTGTTTAATTAATTTGTCAAAACTCACAAGCAAAAGAGAGGCAATTTGTTTTATTTATATCTAGCGTAGAGTACTTGCATAACTCTGGGAAGGAAATTTTACTTTTACAGATTGCAGGCTTCAACCAAAATCTACATGCTATCTTAGTGGTATTGAACATTTAAATCAGCATTTTTCTAACAAAAGATTTTGTAACTGTTTATATATATATATATATATATATAAAAGAAAGTGGGCTTAGAGGCTGAAATCCAAGTCTCTTTTATACACAAAGTATCTGTAAGACAACATTTCATTGAATTTGGTTTGCTAGATCCTCACCAGACACTGAAAAGCACTAAGGGGCTAATTCACCATTGTGCGTAGTCTCCTCGCCGAGACTGAAATTCCTTTAATGCGCTCGCTGATGTCCGCGTGCAGGACATCAGCGGGCGCATAACACCATGTGCAAAGTGAGTCGAAGGCTTCGCAGCTCACTACACACAATGGTGAATTAGCCCCTAAGTGTGATTCCGCAATTTAAAAAAAAATGTAACCAAAAGCTTGGGGAATACTCCAGTCACATTACTGGCCTTCACCCTATTGGGAGAATAATGAGAGTTACCAAATGTTTCAAAGTCTGATTATAATGGAAAAGAAGAGAAGAATAAAGAGAATTGCTAGCAGTGTTACTGCTGATAATGTGCTGTTCTTTACTCCAGACCGCACACCTGTTTGTACAGCACTGCAAGGGGTTTGCCACTGCGGAAAACAGTTAAGTATTACTGTAATACTTACAGGGCCCACTCACTGTATAAAACATAAACTCACCCAAACCAGAAATGAAGAGCAGTTGCTGAGCTCCATGCCTCACAGAGTCTGACAGTGTCAGGTTGACAAACGCCTTGATATTGAGTTCATCCACTAACTGCAGCCATGACTCAGTTTGTGTCTGAAGAGGGTCGGCTGGGAGTGTATCTGATGGTAAGAAAAACACTGTAACTAAGGAGCCTAATCTAGTAAGATCAATAGCAATACTTGTTCTGCTGTACATTTTGTCTTTATGAACTTCTGGATGGCAGAGATTGTTTAAATCCAACAGATTTCATATACACACTAGGTTAAGATTGAAGTGTAGAAATAACAGGGGTTTATTGTAAGAATGGCATTCAGGCCTTTCACATTATAATCACAGTATACTTGGTTACTCTGCTATTTTCCCTCTGCACCAAGGAAGCCTCAACAGGCTGTATTTCAGGGATAAAAGATCTATTAACTCAGTCCTTCCAACTGTCCTAATTTTAGAGAAAAACAGGCTTAGGCAAAAACGTATGAGGGGGATACAAATTGAAATCTAGAATTGAATCTATAATGTAAGGCAGCAGTTCTCAACCTTGTTGAGACCGCGACCCCCTTCTGACGTCACCGCGCCGCGTGATGACATTTCGGCCGAACATCATTACGTACGCGACACGTGATGACGTTGCGGCCGAAACGTCATCACGTTGCGCGTCACGTGATGATGTTTACTGCCGACATCACCCGCAGGAACCCTTATAAGAAGGAACCCTTATAAGAAGGGTTCCTGCGGGTGCTTCCGGGAGTCGGCGCGGTTCTCGACCCCAGTGGGACGGCCTCGCAACCCCCGCCAGGGTCGCGACCCACAGTTTGAGAACCGCTGATGTAAGGAGTTATAGTATGTCGGGTGAATGCAAAGAACAAGATCTTGGCAAGCTTTTCTCTTATATTTAATTTCCTAGGAATTGAAATGAAAATTCTATCTTCTCAATATTAAAGAAGAACTAAATTCTCATAATAAATCACAGTTGTTCATTTAGCCTACATGCCAGCAACACAATATACCCACGACATTTCTACTTCTGCATTTGTTTACAAGTACATGGCAGACTTTGCAATTGCAATTCAGCTCCACCCCCTGCTGGTGAAAACCAGCACTGAGTGTGTGTCTCATTTAAGTTTACATTTATTATCATATTAATGAGAATTCAATATGGCAGCCATGAGATACTAGCACCAGCAGTTCTATTAGGTATCTCTACAGCCCAAGGGGGGAATTCACTATGTTCCGAAGTGAGGCACGTAGTGTTTGCCTCACTTTGGAAAGACTGAAATGCACATGCTGATGTCCTGCACACGGGTATCAGCATGCGCATTAAAGGGATTCCCCTCCCGGCGAGGAAACTCGAGTGCTCTCGCCGGGAGGGGAATCCCTTTAATGCGCATGCTGATGTCTGCCGCAGGACATCAGCATGCGCATTTCAGTTTTCCGAAGTGAGGCGAACACTATGCACCTCACTTCGGAACATAGTGAATTCCCCCCCAAAGGTACTGATTTTCTGCTTCATAATATGATGATGATGATTAGCCATTTAGTCGAAGTCGACTTTCGGCCACTTTATGGA
>WMED01004872.1:4856-18567 GCA_019650415.1 Pipa parva
CCTGCACCCTCCCTTGCTAAAGGGGATTGGGGGTTAGGACTTGGCATCCTTTGGGGGATGAAGATGCCCCCTACCCTACTTGGTTCAGCGGGACCCCTCTAGGTAGCAATTCTCACCCCACATAAAAGTGGGAGGGGGGAAATGGGTCAAAGAGGCCACTACGTTATTTCCTTAGGCCCCCTTACCCTGATGTCCCTCTGTGACATGAGCTGCTCCTAGCAGTTGCAATTCCCCCCATCCTGCCTAGAGCTGGGGGGAGGATAGGGGTCCCAGGGACCTCTTCATTTGAGTTTAACATTTCCCTACCCTAAATTAAATAAACAAGTTATTTCCATAATGCTGTTTAATTTAACCCTTTAGTTGCCAGATATTGATTTTAATGGTTTTGAATGTAGCTTTAGGGTAGTTTATTAGTAGTGATTGGTTTGTATACATTGTTGCAGTTAGTGTGAAACTAGAGGATGGAGGTCCCTGCCCCACAGAGTTTACTAAATAGGAGGAAGACGTACATAAACAGCATATGGATATAAGGTTTCCTAGTGAGGCAAATCATTTGTAGTGATAAACTATGTCTTTGAGCAGGAAAAGTTTATCGTTTGAGTGATATTGAATATTCGATGTTCGAATGATATCTCTCAAATTAGGCGCTATTGGTAAAAAATAGTGATTTTTTTTCTTCTAAGTCTAAATAGTTGCAAAGAAGAAAAAGCAGGAGACAACTAATTTTCCCCCTCTTTTCTACCATTTCGACTTTTATAAATATCCCCCTAATTATTAATGGAAAGTGGTGAATGTGCCTCATGTTCTTTTTACAGTTCATTAGATTTGTTTACTGTACTTTATCTTTGCTTTTGTTTTAGAACCACCTCGATATAACAGCGATGATGATGATGACGACGATGTGCCATTCTCATCATTCACCTTTAAATCTACAGAAAAACCAGCAAGCAAAGGTTCTACAAAGAAAGGTTAGTTTATTGGCTCATTGCCCATGTGACTCTACCATTCATAGAATCACTTTGAGTTGCCTAAAGTCAGCTTAAGTATGAAAACGTCAAACCACCAAAGTTTTGGCAAAAGAAGCATTACTTTTTTTCTAATTTTGTTTTTTGAATTAACCTTTTTGCAGTTTAGTCTTACAATAAGAATTTAGACTTTTATGGCTTAGTGCAACTATGCATGCATTTTTTATGTGCATAGTTCCAAGACACATGATACTCCCACACATTATTCATAAGTTTTTAACTACTAAAATAGTTACTCATCCCAGTTCCTTACTTGGCAGGAATACTGGAGTCTTTCATGTAACCTTCACTTGTTTGTAGAATTTTATCTTATTCCTTTATTTCTTGTGCCATAAAGAAAACAACCCTTTGGGCGATATTTATTAAAGCGAACTTTACCGAGAGAAATCTCAGATTGATCTCACGATATTTCTTTGGAGATCGTGTTTTTAAATCTCGAGTTTTTGAACTTTTTTCCATGGAAAGGTAGCCATTCTTAACATTAGTAGCATGGTTACCTTTACATCAAAAAGTTTGGAAACTCAGGATCAAGAAACTCGATCTCGAGAACTCGGAAGAAATATCACAAGATCAATCCAACATTTCTCTTGGCACAGTCGGAAAGACCCCGAGTGGTCTTTCCGACTTCAATTCATTCAAATTTGGGCAAAATGTATTAAACTGTATTTACTGACCCACCAATAGATGGAAAGGGGAAGGTTAAAATGATGGACTGAACCTTTTAATCTGATTTGTATGATAATTTGGAACACATTGCATAGATGCGCTTCTATATTACATATATTGTACTGTAATGTAAACCTTCAGGTTTCTCAAGTTGATATGTTTTGGAGTATTAAAATAAAGCACTATGGCTGTCATCAGTATCTATTGCTGCCACCCATGAGACATTTGCCATGATATCGGGTTGTTGGCTTGTGCTCTTTATTATTGTTATTTATTATCTTCTAGCAAAAACTCCCTCAGATGGAACACCAAAGTTGAAACGACCTCCAAAGCCAAAGAAGTCTGAGACTTCATTGAATTCAGAGTCAGATTTAGAATTTGGTTCTCTCAAGAAATCTGCAACACCAAAAGGTAAGTAGTGGCTTTATGGAGATTTTATAAGCAGAAACGTGAATATGCTGCGTCAGTCCCTGTCACTCTGACATTTCATTCAACCTACAAAGCCAAGTATGCCAGCCAATGTGAGCTGCTGGCGAAAAAAGATTAATTTTCCCAATTATTTTACTCCGAAGAAAGTAATTAAGGACTCTTCATCTAAATGAGCTCTAAAGCCGATTAAAATACTTAGGGGACACCATAATTTCCCACAGCTTTACCCCTTTAGATGCTGAGCAAACAGTCTCCAATGATTATGAAAACTCTTTTGAAATCAAACATAAAATGAGAAAGTTTGTGCTGTGTTCTCTAAACACGGAGAATAATCTTTTCCAGCCTCTAGTGCTTAAAGAAACAATCCTACAAAAAGGTTTATAATTGTTTGACAAAGTATATAAATCTGCACAATAATTAAGTAAGGAGGCATGTTGTGCATCAGCCAAAAAGAACACAACTGGGCTCCAATATTTTAATTTAAACTGATTGTCATTAGTAAAAGACAAAAATAATAATGGCTTTATTTCTTTTTCTCTTTTCTGGTTATCCATCTTTATCTGTTAAGTAAACAGACCGTTTCTAGTTCTGTTGTTTGGTTTTTTATAAAGATCCTTAGATAATACATATGAATATATATCCACTCATCTACCCCAATGGGACTTCCAGAGAACAGCAGGGAAACTAAGTTAAGTTTGAGAAAGGGTTCTTTTAACTTGAACTGAGCCCCCATGGTGGCATTTAGAGTTTAACTGGGACCCATCACAAAAAGCAGCTATTTACACTTTTATGCTTTCCCACCAGGCCCATTTGTGCCCTCCACAGTTGGACATTTTACACTACTGTTAAGACCAGACTTGAGTCACTTAGATGGGCTACTGCTACTACTAAATGTATCTTATGAACCACCTGGCCATGCACTAATTCTCCCTAGTTAGTAACGTTCTCTGTTGGATTGAGGCACTGTCAGACTGCTAAACTGTTCAGACAGCAATGCCAGTAGTTGAACCATCCCTTCCATTCAATTTTTGATGCGAGAGCCCTAGTGCAATAGGACCTTCTTGGTTTTAAATCTATTCTTATAATACTTTTACAGTGATGTATCTTAACCACCAGGGGTGTAATTTGCAACATGGCTGTCAATAGCAGCAGTGTCTCATTATCAGTGGACAGTCCACTGCATTCCAATGCTCTCCACAGTTCATATCTGGGATGCTCTCACATGAGCAGCAATCTCCACAGTGGTACACCAGTACACTTTTGGTCCAGCTTTTTTCCAGTTCTGCCCCCAGAGCAGGGCAGTGTGGGTGTTTGCCACTGATTCTCCATGAGAGTTCTCCAAGCGCATGAGATTCTTCCTTTGGTTATGTTTTTGTTCCCTCCAGATCTCACAGGACCAAGTAAAAATAATCCACTTACTCCCCTGATGGTCCAGGGTATTGTGGTTTTTAGATCCCGCGCCCGGCCCCTACCTCTTCATCTAAGTATTCTGTCTTAGGAGTCCTGTCTGACCAGAATCCCTATTTCTGACAGCGTGCCTGTTGACATTTTTTATGTGATGCCTCTGAAAGGGGTCATCCAGACTTCACAGTCATAAGTGTTGTATTCTGCCTTTTACCACAGTGGTCTTAACCTGTTCACTTAGTTTTGTGATTTACTTCACTGAAAAAGAATTAGGCATTGACTTTTCTTAATATAAGGTGTAAGTCTCCACTCTCTGCACCCTTAAATGTAGCAATGCTATACCATTTGCTCATTTCTTCAGTGTATGGTTTATTCCCTTATTATGATGTCCTATATTCTATTATTTTATCTGCATTGTTCCTGTAGGAATTTCCTTTTCACTTAGACTTTTTGTGGTCTCTGCTTTATATTAAGGTCTCTTACCTGGTTGCTATTTCCTAATCATCCAGAATGCTGGTAATTGAAGCCCTTGTTTTATGGTCATTTCAGCTTTTGGATGGTTACTGTAGGGGAACATGGTCTTACAAAGCAATGAGTACTTCTTGTGTAGCCTAGCGTATACCCGCTCTTAACAAGTTGTGCACGTTACCAGTTGGACTTTCCAGCTTCTAAAATCAAGTGGGATTTCTTTGCCTTTCAGCAGGTGTTTTATTCAGAGGAAGAACCCACCAGAGTACTTTTGCTTCTTTGTTGCTTTAGCCTTTTTCCACCTTTTTATGGAAATGCTTTCGTATGTCCACCATGAGAATAAAGCTTTCAGTCATTAAATCTTTTTCTCTGTCTCTCTTGTGCAACCTACCCTTCTGGTGTGCTTTCAGGCAGTTGTCCTGATGATTCTTTCTGGAAATTTTGCACAGATCAGTTTTATAGTTTGTACTCCCGTTTTTTATGTGGTTTTGCTAAGCTGACTGTATAGCTAATGTTGACTGGTTTCCTACTTTCTGTGCAACGGGGTTAAGCCAACATTATGAGAAGTTCCAGCTGGTACTAATGTTTCGAGAACTTTTCCTTATGCTCCTGTAACCTGCCAAGAGACTTGAGGCCTTATTGATTAGAGGATGAACTCACTTTCATAGTCACCCAAATTGGTTGCATATTTTCCACATCGCAGAGTTTGTTCAGTAAGCAAACATGGGGCGATCAAATGCGAATTCAGAGCTATACATGATTATTTAGCCTTTAATCAATAAGGCCCTGAAAGAGGGAAAGATTTAATTGTAAGTTAAGTTCTCTGACTCGGCTAATGTAGTTGATGTACTCTATTTTACTTTGATAGTACAAATTACATGGAAGACCACGCAAGGCATTTGATTTTACAATGAGCATTGTTTTGTTTTTCAGCAAAAGGAAGGGGGAGGAAACGAAAAACATCAGATTCAGAGAATGAAGGGGAATACAACCCAGGGAGAAAATCTTCCAAACCTGGATCTTCTAGCAAAGTAAGATGTATTTTATATATTAATTTTACTCAGTGCATTTGTTCTTTCATGTTTGGGCCTTTGTCATTATTTTGTTTTATAAAATGCCAATATCTTTTGACAAATATTGTTGGCATCTTCTCATCGTTTGAGAATTGTAAATAAATTACATGGGTGCTATTCATTTTTCTTTTCTGTATCTTGAAATAAAGGATTTTAAATAATAAATAAATAAAAATTTACCACAAAAATGTTGGCCCCATTACCCTCTTCTCTGCAGTTCATTCAAGGAAATGTTCAACAACTAATTTAAGTTCAGATTTCCCAGACCAGCATTTCTAAAAATAAAGCTCTTTACCTTTGCCCTGTGCTTGTGGCTCAGTTTGTGATTGACATGGTGGTAGGTATGCCTTTAAGAATCTTTCCATCCACTCTTGTGCCTGGCTTCCAAAATGATCCATCCATTGGTGCTAAAGTTACCAGTCCAAACCCCTCACCAGGCTGGTGTGTCTTGTTTTAGTCTAATTCTTAAGAAACTTTAGAACTTATTTGTAGTTGGCTAAAAAAAAAAAAAAAAAAAAAAGACATTTTAACATAACCCACGCTTCAGTTCCAGTCACAAAGTGGGACTGATGCTGTGTAGGTGCATTTAGTAATTATTTCCTCTCATTTAGAATATTATAGTTCACTTTGCCTGGCAATGTGATATAGCATTACTATAGCTGATCATCAGGAGGATTGACGGCTATAACTTAATAAAATTGATATTTAGATTATTTTAATTTACCTCCAAAACACAATTATTCTCTGACTTACTAGCCTAATTGTACTTATTAAAGATCTTGTTCCCTGCAATGTTTTGGACTGCCTTAAGAGAACTGATTTTCACTTCCTGTAATGCCATGTAAACATACCTATTACTTCTTACTTTACAGAAAACTAAGAAAGCATCGTTTGACCAGGACTCAGACAGCGAACTCTTCCCTTCAGAAGCTGGTTCTGAAAGTACATCAAGGCAAAGGCCTGGCCGGGCTAGGAAAGAAGTCAAATATTTTGCAGACTCTGACGATGAAGATGATTTTGTTATGTTTTAATTATGTGCAGAAGTGCACTGAAACATTTTCCCTCCCCCCAAAATATCTTGTGTAGTCCTTTGTTCCCCACCCTGTTGCAGACTTTTGTACATTGTCTTATTTTATGTGATGATGTATTTGATGGTTTTTATTATTGTGTAGACATTTTAACATTTTGTTGTTAACACATACAGTTTTATGCTCTTTTTTACTCATTGAAATGTCATGTATTTGTCCCAATTTGGCTTGTAGAAATGTTTTAGACTGCAGTGCTTTTAATTGCACATTTTAATTGTCATGAATGAACTGAACAAAAAAAAAAGAAAAGAAAAAAAAAAAAAAAAAAGCAAACCCGCTTTTTTGAAATGAAGTTTAAAACATTAAAAAAAAATATATATAGTATAACGTGGTCTGTTTTGTTTAAGTGCTAATGACAAAAAGAATAATTGTGGAAAGTTTTAAAATAAATATATTTTATTCTTTGCCAGGAGACTCCATGGAAAAAGGTAAACAGTATATGAACATAGAAAGCATTGTTAAACAATCTCAATGTACAAACAAAGCCAGTGAAGGTACATCGCAGACTTGCTAAAATATCCCAATATCCACCAGTGCTTTTAGTCAGTCCTATGACTTTTTTCTTCTATATAAATGGTTTATCTTTTCTATTGTGACTGCAGATTTCCTGCTTGTAACAAAGGAGAAATAATGGGGCATATTTTGCCAAATAATATACCACTTTTTGGGGGGGTGATTTTATATATATAATTACACCAAAACTCCCTTTCTATCTAGGTTGATAGATGGTTTAATGATTATTAACATTCTAGCTATAGGAGCAGATCTAGACAATAGGAAATTCAGAAAAAGCTGCTTCCCGTGTACAAGCTTTCCTCTAACAACCAACAATAGCTATTTTTACCCTTATGGTCATGTGTCGGTTTCGATGGCCTTATTACTTTGTGCAAGAGGGGACTGAGCATTCCTTTAAGATCCTTCTATTTTAAAATGTTTTGCATTTTATATTTGCTATTTGTCATGTGCAACAATTGTGTTTCTTTTAATTTGGGGACATCACAATATGCTTTATATCCTCTCAGAAGTAGTGAACCACATATAAACATTCCTCTAATGGCTTGTGAACAAGTAAACATAAAAACAATGTAACACTGGAAAGTGCCTTTGAGACTATCATTAACTGCAGTAATGCACCTGTAAGAATCGCTCACCCACACCATCAAACCTTTTTTTTTCTTTTCTTTTTCTTTTTTTTAAAGTGACATTGACAATTCTACAATGACATTTTTCCTAACTGAAACAGGCAGTTAATTTGATACAAAACGGTCTTTCAGATAATGTAGTGACTTTAAATTTCCTCACACAGTTAAGGTAGGAGATAAAGAATAAAAGCAGCAATATACATGGAAAAAGAGATTCATCATAACTAAACGAGTCTTTGTTTCTTATCTGGACATGTACAACAGTCTGTTTTGTTACCTTATTGTCTTGATCATTATATGTATACAAGACAGAAGGAAAGCACCAAACATCCAGCAGAGAGGAGATAACAGTTATGTACATCATTCTCACAATAGTCAGCGTTGTATAATGAGCAGTCTTCAGAGATCATGCAGTCTGATGATCGGAAGAGAAAATAAATTCTATATTTCTTGTTCTGTAAAATGGCTGTTTTAGTGTTTTGTTTTTTTCCCCCCTATATTTCTTCTAATAATACAAGTCCAGAGAAGTCAAGAATGTAAACAGCAAAAGTATATAGTTTTTTTTTTTTTTTTATACATATATAAATGAGAACAAACTTGGTCTTTTGGGGACCTTAACATGTCATCAAGTCCGCAAAGTCAGCAGCAGAAAAAAAAAATAATGCTCTTTGCTTTTCATCCCTGTGCGCCTTTTCTGGTGGGAATGTCAGGAGAGTAGTAAGGAATGTTTTATTGCACCTGTGTGCATTTGCTAGCACGTTCCTCTTCTGAACTGGGTGAGATGTGGTTGCTGTGCTCTTTTGCATCATCGCTTGAACTGGATGCAGAGGCTTCATGTCCTTCGGAGTTCTCTAGCATTTCCTGAATAAGCGGCGGCATCGACCCAGGAATTTCTAGCTTCAGTGTAATAACACGCTCCGCGCCTACAAGGAAAATGTACAAAGGTTTTCATGGTGTTACAAGTTGACTCATAAAACAGATTTTTTTTTTCTAGATGAGAGATGATTAAAAGTAAGTTATAGATCTTTCAGTTCTTCAGATACTTAATGTCTTGAAGTTAACATGGGGTTTGAACTACTGTTTTCATCCCTGTTTGCTACATACATTATCTAATACTTTACATAAAATCAAATGTATTTTCAATTTGTTGGGATGCAGGTTCCTATTCATGAGATTGTTTTAGTCCATGTTCAATAGAAAACAATGCTACTGGCAGTTATTGATTTAGATTAAAGATGTCTGCAAAAAGCTTAAAATAAATCTTTAGGCTGCACCACTTTAGTGATTTTTCTAAAAAAAAAAAAAAACATTTGCAACTTTTCCGAGAGAAGTGCCATAGGAATTTATGTAAAGCAATGATATACATCCACACTTGTTTAATATCACAAGGCAGCACTTTAGCATGTTAAAGTGCACCCGTCACCAAAAAATGACATTGTTTAGTCTAGCATAGCATGCTAGACTAAACAACTTTGTCATTTAAATAAATTAAAAAATACCTTTTAAAAGTTATCCCTTGGTGACTCTGCCTCTCAAACTGACTTTCTGCTAGAAGCCTTGCAGAAAGTCTGCTTGAGAGGGCTTCATGATGCGATCATGTGATCGCGCGCATTTCTATGCTGGGAGCACCTCTATGCTGGGACTGAAGCTGTCAGTTACTGAGGAAGCTGTCAGGGTTACTGGCTGGGGAGGCTCAAAGCGCATATGCTTTAAGCTCCCCAGCATAGAGGAGTGCGCGATCATGAAGCCCTCTCAAGCAGACTTTCTGCTAGGCTTCTAGCAGAAAGTCAGTTTGAGAGGCAGAGTCACTGAGGGATAACTTTTAAAAGGTAAGTATTTTTTAATATATTTAAATGACAAAGTTGTATAGCATACTATGCTAGACTAAACAATGCCATTTTTTGGTGACGGGTGCACTTTAAGCACAGATTGCCATGCACCTGCGTTTTACATAAATTCTAATGAGCAGCTTTTTCTCAGAAAAGTCGCTGAGTTTTTTTTTTGAGAAAATTTGAAGTAAAGGTGCCAGGCATAAAAACACAAGCGGGGCGGCAGACTTAAAGGACCAGAAAAGTATTTTTCTTCAGTTTTTAAACAAACAAACAAAAAATATCCTCAAAATTTCTATTTGGATTGGCATAGCATAGAGCTCATTTTGAAGTGATGTTAGCCTTTTGATTGCCTTTTTGTCTCATGCTAGATGGTGTTGTAAATGGACACCAAATATTAAATAAGTAGAAATGTTAGAGGAATTAATGTCAATTTTTACAGTGATCTAGTAACTGATAGCAACCAATCAGCAGTTAGCATTCACTATTGTAGAGGATATAGAATTTTGAAAGCTAATGTTTGATTTGTTCTTATAGTATACTAGACCTTTGTAAAGGATTGCTCCTGTAGATTAAGGGGGTTATTCACTAAAGTCTGAATTGTTGTGTATAGGTGCGAATTCGCCAGATAAAGTTGCAATATACTGCTACTGTCACAGTCGCGACTTTATTCTGGGAAAATTAACTTTAAAAAATTGTCGCGACTTTATCATGGGGAAATTGTAGCGGATTTGCTATGGGAATCTGATGTTTGAGAGTTCCACTGTCGAATTTGCACCTTAGTGAATAACCCCCTAACTCCACCCTGCCCAATGAGATGACTATTTATCCCTATAACGTCTACAGGAAGGTTATTCTGGATAACTCTCTGTAAAGATTTGTTTCTTTTTGTTAACACTGGATTTTACTCTTAGAAACCTGTATTAAGGTCTCACCAATGGTGTATGTTTTGTGGATACCCACACAGAGAGAAGGAGGGGGGGTGAGCACCAAGATAGCACCCCCTCCTTCAAAGGGTAGGGAGTAGGAAGGAGGGGGAAACACAGTGGGGGAAGGTGGTATTGTGGGGGAAGTCTGGTCCTCTAAAGCCATTCTTAGTTCTCATGTGGCCCCCAAGGGAATATTAATTGCCCACCCCTGCTCTAGGTACTAGAAGAAAAGGTTTCCTGTTCAACAAATGAAGTGGAACATTAGGTCAAGGCCCCATTATGTGTGAAAACTGCTGGCAACCAGCCTGCAGAGGGCTCCCCATTCACTAGACCATCGGTGGCACCTGCTTTATGGCTTGTCAGAAAAAATAAGTTGTAATGGTATGAAATGCACATAATGGTAATATTTGTTATAGGATTCAATAGGTAACCATGAAGCTAAAGGTTAAGTGGGCTCAAAGGTGGCAAAAATCCCTCTGATAAAAAGAAGATCCCCATGTATTCACATGTCCATGTGATATAAATAGCATTTACAGTGTTTCTGAATGGATAAATCAGTGATTTTCATATCACACTCACATTCCCATGAGCAGGGGTTATACACTGCATTATGGTTCTAAGTGGAACTGATGTATAAGCAGCATAAAATATCTGAGCAGCTTCTGCACTATTTAGGACATCAAATAGTATAAATTCACACTACCTGGTTTACGTTTCATTTAATATACACACATTAAATGTACACCAACAAACTAAATAAAAATATATGTTATTTGTGTGACAAAGAACCACTTTTACCCTCAAGTTTATTTTGGTACCCGACAAATGGGAATTTATCAATAGGGCAATAGGGGCAAACTTTACAGAGGCCTAGTAACCTATAGCAACCAACCAGAAGTTGTCTTTTAATTATTCTTGCTTCCTATTACCAGATAATGTTGATTAGTTGGTATGCGTTACTAGACCTCTGTAAATGGTTGACCCTGTTGATTAATTCACCTGAAAATAACTTGCCGATTTCATTTTCATTACCTTTACTGTGCAGATGTACAGAACTATAAAAAAGCCATGTAGAAGGATAAATGCACCTGTCAATTAGCTTAATATCTTCGCATTTTGCCAATGCTCTATTCCAGGGATTTTTTGAATATTCCAATTAATACCAAGTTCCCTTTTCACATATCCTACCTTTTGCACTGATACTGCGTAGATCTGTGATCTTCATCAAAATCTTTGGAAACATGTGGGGCTTATTGGGTCGTCTCTTTCGGATATAAATTTTGAGTGCTTCCAGTAAAGGCTCCTGCAATTTGTCTACTTTAGCTGGTTCTTCAAGATCCTGGCGGTCTAGATAATCAAACAGTTAACATATGAAGCAATGACTCATTTAACTGGCTTATTAAGCAAGGAACTGCAAACTCTGTGATGCTACAGCTACAATCTACATTCTAGCATTTCCATTACACCAAAGGATGCCAGTCACAACAGCATTAGAGCCATAAGTCTCACATTTCTGGTTTATGTTGTGAATCCACAAAAACACTTAGCACAGTTATTTCTGCAACATTACAGTTAGACATTCATGTCAC
The DNA here is from genome assembly GCA_019650415.1 of Pipa parva. Taxonomy (NCBI): domain Eukaryota; kingdom Metazoa; phylum Chordata; class Amphibia; order Anura; family Pipidae; genus Pipa; species Pipa parva. The sequence goes on from WMED01004872.1 coordinate 16,499, forward strand.
TAGAGGGCAGCAGTTATCAAGAAGAAAAAGAATATGCCATCTGGTTGAGCAAATTCTTGTGCTGCATTTGGAAGGGAAGAGCTATATTTGGCCTACTGACATCTGAGTGGCTTTCAGATCTAATTCATTACAAAAATATTGCTTGGATGTGGGTGTTGCCACAGATACTCTTTTGCCGCATCATCCACTATTTTCCCTTAATAGAGCTTATCTGTAGTAAAGCAATTTCTATACATTATATATGGGTACTCAAAGTTGTTGTAAAAGCTTTAATACATTACGTCCATCCAACCATTTCTAACACAAATGCTTCAGTGAAAAGTGCTGATTGTTTCTCATTTTTGTGTACAAGAACACCACTTTGATATGCCATTGCATTTCAGCTTGTGGCAGCTGTAGCAGAATGCAGGTTAATGTAACATGCTAAATGATAGCCATGTTTAAAAGCCAGTGCTTGTAGCATACGGGGTGCCATATTTTCATGAGTCATTTTGTAACAGAGCTAATTTGTACACACAAAATTAATCTATTATATTTTCTATGCACAAATATTTTTTATTGTTTTGACAAAGACAAGTTGTACTTTATGGACACAAAATTAATTTAGTCTGCATAAGATACACTAAGAAAAGTAGATTTTAATACAAAAATAGATTTGTAAACTTACAGATGTGTTAACAAACAATATCTAGTGCACACAAAAGGAATTTTCTATATAAAATTTTACTTTGCACAAAATAGTGTTTGTGTTTAAAGGATAACATTTTGTATTTACAAAATTTCATTCTGTATACAATTAGAATTATGAGCACAAAATGCTGTTTTTTTCCAATTACAATGTTGTATCCAAAATACTATTTTGCATGCAGAAAAATGTATTATGTGCACAAACTATAACTTTTTTGTGCCACAAAACACTACTTTGTAGTACAAATTAAGCTTTGTGTCACAGAAGTACCCTTTGACTCTACTCTTTTCTTCTAAACACATCTCAACCACTGTTAAACCTGTCAATTTTTCCTTTATAACATTGCCAAGATCTGCCCTTTTCTCTCTCACGCCACTGCTAATACCCTCATGCATGCTCTTGTCCTATCCTGCTTGGACTACTGCAATGTTCTTCTATCTGGCCTTCCAGCTTCCCACCTCTCCTCACTCCAGTCTATTCTATATCCTGCAGCCAGAATTCTCTCCCTCTCTCCCCAGAAGGGACAGCCTTTCTCCCAATCTGTCTCTGCTCCTTTTCTCCCTGTTAGCAAATAAATCATTTACAGTGTTCTCTTTCTGACATTTAAGGCACTACTCCTCCCTACATTGCTTCACAACTTCCTACATTTCCTCCATCCTATGCTCGTTCATTGCTCGATGTCAACTCTCCTCCCAAAACAAACAACCAGCTTTGCATGCCACACACCAATACCACCCTTTCTTGTCTTAAACCCTTCTCTCTTTCTGCCCCCACATCGGGAATTCTATACCCTTTTATCTTCCCCAGGAACATCTCCATGTTTAAACCAAACTGAAATCCTTCTTTATGGAGCACTATATATATATATATATATATATATATATATATATATTTTTTTTTTTTTTCCCCCTTAGTTCTTTATGCTTATTATATGTATTTATTGACCAATGTTTCAACACATTGATTTTAGCACTAATTACCCCTCTACCTGTGTTTGTAATGTCTACCTTCAAACTAGATTGTAAGCTCTATGGGATAGGGACCTCCAACCTCTTGTGTCAATCACAACCTAGCATTTAAAGTGTTATATCCTTGTGATATTATACTTGTATTGATTAATGCACTTTTCCCATGTCTGTACTATATTTGTATTGCTGAATTGTACAATGCTGCGTAAATTTGTGGCACTTTATAAATAAAATTATAGATACATACAAAATACTCACCCCAAATATATTTAATGCATCAACATGCAATATCATTTTAGTAAAGAATAGTTTGCACAATAGCACAATACTTTCATTTTGTGGCACATAAAATTTAGTGTGATCAGGGGCGGTCCTGGCCCTATGGGCGCCCTGGCTGAACCGCCCCTCTGCAC
>WMED01004873.1:0-12658 GCA_019650415.1 Pipa parva
GAAAGGGATGTAATATTCACTTATATACAGTTAGTGGCACATTGTGAGGATATCACTGCACTTCACTGGAGCAGTTCACATCACTCCACATTCTACCACTGTTTGACTTACTACGCCGCACTGTGCTAGAAACCGCACCCAATACTGTTTGTTTCTTCACTAAGCGAATTCACTGCTTCGTGAATAAATAGCAAATTCGCTACCATTAAAGCACTTCAACTGCCGAATTTGCACTTTGATGACTAGGCCCCTTTATGCAGCCTGAATACGGTAACCCAACAGAGATGAACATGCCCATAACAAAACTATTTTTTTTAAAAAGTAAAAAAAAAAAAAAAAAAGTCTAAAGCAGCAAATCGCTGGACAGGCACTGGGTGAAGAGCGAAACCGCCAGACACTCGCATTTCTTTGCATTGATTCATTTATATAACGCTGACATATCACGCAGCGCTTTACAGAGATTCATCATTCACTTCAGTCTCTGACCCATGGAGCTTACAGTCTAATTTCCCTATTCAGTCACACACAGACTCTGTATTGTATTTACTAAGCTGAATGGGACACTTTTAGTCAGTTTAATGACAAGCTGAGGTAATAACATTTCTTTTTGATATAAATAAAGCAGTGATGAGGCCTGTTTGTATAGAGTAACTTTCCCCTCACACACCCCCTGCTCACTATTCACCCCCTTATACTGTGGCCCCCAGAGCTGAGCAGTGTGAGGGGAAAGCGAGTAGCCGGGCATGTCTTTGTGTTTGTACACACAGCGCTGGGACCTCCCGCCATTGTGCCTGATTGGCTGAGGCGCTGGGGGTGGGCGGAGCCTTGTGGGACACACCAGCAGCGGCCATTTTCCGATTGTGTGTGTATGTGTGTGTGTGAGAAGCAGCTAGCAAGCTCCAGCTTAGCCGGGAAGCGGTAAGTTCATCTCTGTGGGGGGACCCTCGGCGCCAAAGCGGACTCAGACCCCTCCAATGCCACCCTGAGACTTTCCCTGACTGTCCTGAGGGTCTCTGGGACCCTTCCCTTGGGCTCCCACAAACTTTCCTGGCTGGCAGTTGGGAGCAGAGCTGCCTCTTCCCTTTCTCTCTCTCACACAACGAAGCTGCTGGTTGTTTTTTTTTTTACCCTGCTGATATTTTGTCCTCACAGCTGACTTTATTCGATAAATTACCCCCCAAAGTGGGCACCTTCCCCCCCAGGGGTATCACCAGTCTGCCCCTTGCACTCTGGGGTAACTGTGTATTGGGGTCTGGGGTGACTTTGGAAGAGGAAAAGTGCCTAAAAACCGATGCAAATTCCCCCCCCCCCCCCCCCCCCATCTGCTCCCCAGTTGTTGCTTCACCATCTTGTTTCTGGTCTCCATGTTCCTTCCCCCTGCAGCAGGTCCCTGACTGGCAGCCATGGTATGGGGGCAAATGGGGCAGATCCTAGTTGGGTTAGACTATACCTGGAACCCACACTTACTGCCTCAGTCATAAGGAACCCCTTTATTAGTGAGGTGCACCCCACGTGGGGGTTAAATCTGCTGCATTGTTTCAGTTTAACCCATTAGTGTTAAGTAGACTAGGGTTAGGAAGTCACTGATGTGAATTTACTTTCTCTTTTGCAAGCCATGTGTGTTAGGTTACCCTTGGGTACCCCCCTGTTATTAGTTCCCCTTTTCCCTTGACCCCCATTCCCATGTGTACCCAGTTACTTCTGCATTGTTTCAGTTTAACCCATTAGTGTTAAGCATACTGGATTTAGGAAGTCACTAATGTGAATTTACTTTCTCTCTTCCAGGCCAGATGTGCTAGGTACTCCAGGGTACCCCTGTTATTGGTAACCCTGCGCCCCCCCCCATGAACCCTACTTTCCATGTGTACCAGTTATTGCTGCATTGTTTCATTTTAACCCTTTAGTGTTAAGCAGACTAGGGTTATGAAGTCACTGAGGTGGGTTTACTTTTTCTCTTCCAGACCATGTGTACTAGGTACCCCAGGGTACCCATGCTATTATTAGCACCCCCTTTGAACCCCTCTTTTCATGTGTTCCACTTACTGCTGCATTGTTTCACTCTTATCCACAGTGTGTTATAGGAACATGAAGACAGTGCTCAGATGCATATAAACATTATTCCCTCCTCCTTAAATCACCCTGTACTCTTCTTTCCTCCCCCCCCCCCCACTTGTAGTACCCCTCATTATGGTGATAAAGTTCTTTAAATTGGGGGGTACAGTTTTCTGCATTTTGTTTTTTTACTGTCGACTATACTGTCTAGCCTGGATCAGATGCAAGACCTGGTTCACATTCACCTCTAGCTTTTGTTACCTAGAATTTTCAGGATGCATCTTCCCCCTTCTAGGAACTTCACCGTTTCTGCTGCACCCCAGTTTTTGTTGACTTTACTGTTCTTTGGTTTTACTCTGCAGTTTCTGAGGCTGAATTGTGGGTTTCTTTAATCAAATGGAAGAGAGGTAAATGCTGATCTTAACTGCTTATGACATTACCTCATAGCATCATATTTTAGGGGAGCAGAACCCCCCACCCCACAGTTATTATCAGTTCCCATAATACCTAACTTGGTGTTTTGATAACCTTTAAGAATAACTGGTGTTTATTTCCTGTGTGAGCTTTTCTTGCACCGGTGCAGTCAGTACAGAGGAGAGAGCTCAAGCATCATTGTATATCACCCTGTCCTCATTTTTAGGGCTTCTCTGAGGGTGGGAGTTGTGGTTACTGTCTGCTGTTATTCTTTGGCTTGCTGTTAGGTGGGCAGGATCAGTGAGAAGTACAGCAGCCAGCTAGCGCCACGGTTTGAAATCCAGTCATGTTGGGTGAATAGCACCAATGCAGAACACCCAACACTTACCAGTCTGTGCAGTCAACACTCATACAGTTGATATCTATTTAATTACACTTTCTAATTCTATTGCTTCTTCTCTCACCTCCCCACCCCCCAACGGTCTTTTTACCGTCCACCCAGCAGACAGACTTAGGATAGATCCACTTGAAGGAAGATGGCCCGTACCAAGCAAACAGCCCGTAAATCCACTGGTGGTAAAGCACCCAGAAAGCAGTTGGCTACAAAGGCAGCCAGAAAGAGTGCGCCCTCTACTGGGGGGGTGAAAAAACCTCACCGTTACAGGTAAGGAAGGGGAAGCTATGTGCAGGCTTGTAAGTAATTAACCCTTTATGTTTATATTAATAGCATATTTCAAAGCTGGTGTTTTTTTTTTTTTTTTTTTTTTTTTTTTTTTTTTTTTTTTTTTTTTTTTTTTTTTTTTTTTTTTTTTTTGTTTTCTTTTATCTCCATGTGTGCTGCATTTAATATGATTATCAGGTTTTGTCATACATCATTTTTACATTTTGGTTCATTCCGTAATGTTTTTTTTTTTTTTTTTCCATTTTTATGTGCCTCAATGTGCGTTAACCCCTGGTTAAACATGTAAAATTGAAAAAAAAAATTTTTTTTAAAAAAAGCAATAAGATTCCCTATGTTGTCTACCCTAAATTAGGTACATGCTTGAAGGGCATATGTAATTACTCACACATTGCACATTTTTTTACATGTATGGTATACTTTGCAATTAATTTCATTAGTGGACAGAAGTGTGTGTGTGTGTATATATATATATATATATATATATATATATATATATATATATATATATATATATATATATATTTATACAGTAATGCATTGTTTGTTATCTGTATAATTCAGTTATTCCAGATAACCATTTAAAAAAAAAAAAATGTCCTTTGATTACGTTGGAAAGATAGATTTGCTCATAGGTCCCTACAGGCCGCTGGTTTTGGCACCATTCCCACCTGCTCCTGAATATTTCTGTGACAGTGCTTTTCTGAGTTGATCCATTATCAAACACTAGAGGGCAGCTGTGCATTGGTATATGGCTGCTGTGGATTTAACCCTATTGATGATAGGATGTCTGTGTTTGTGCCACAACTCTCCAGAAGTTGAAATACAATTGATTAGTTTAGTTTGCATGGTAGTAATATTTGTGATAGAACACTAAAATTTCTCTACTGCGTGTGCAGGTTGTTAAGATACGGTATTTTCTTTTATGCTTACCAGTTCTGATAAGTGGTTAAAACTTATCTAGGCTTTCTTAGATCAGATAAAGAAATACATTGTGTATGTTTTTGATTAGATTCATTTAAAACTGTATCTTCATTGCAAGTATTGCAATATAAAGGGCATTTGACATATTTCCTTACATAATCAAACTCTAAAGCTGCCTTTAATGAGATCTGCTACCTTCTTCCCAAAAGTGCAGATGCATTTACTATTGTAAATGCAATAAATATTTACTCATATTTATTCACTTGTCATCCTGTTGTGGTGAGCTGTATTTCAAGAGGCTAGAGGGGATAGTGTGAAGGCTAACGACTAAATGCTTTAAGTTTAGAGCAAGTGGGAATTATTTTTCCCCCCTGCATCAGAAACACCCCTCTTTCTCCAATATCTATCTATATTTATAGATAGATAGATACTTTATATATATATATATATATATATATATATATATATATGTAGAAACTAAATTAGAATTAGTTTTGAGGTTACAGGTACACTTAAACAATGACACTGGGTTGGTATCAGTCTGTTTATGTTGTAGATTTAGCTGTAAAGAGATGTAAAGGCTCATTTGGTCAAGGGGTGATTTGCATGGAGGGGTAGATACTTAAAGATAAGATCAGGGTTTTACTCTCCAGCACTGCTTCCTGCTGTCACTATCAATCCAATCTCTTCTGCTGTGAAGTGCTCTGCATTCCTTCTTGCTTCCTGTTCAAACTCGCTGAGGTGAGCATGCTCGGAAGCAGAATTTTGATGTAAAACCCCAATCTGTAAGTATCTCCCACTTATCTCTCCAATTCTCCTTTAAAAGATGTCTGATTAAGATTGAAAGAAACAGAAATCTATAAAAAGCAGACCTTTTTTCTGTGTATGAAATACTTGGAGCGATCTTAAACTTGAGTTTTTAAGTTCATAGCTTTTCTGGTCCTTTACAGCAGATTGCGACCTTGCATATACTAGTGATTTTTCTAAAAAGAAATTGCTACATGTAATCATGTTTATTTTATCTGAAAATTCACACTGCAAAATAAGTTGGCCGTTGCTGGTATATCCAGGTATGAGAATTTTCATCACTTCTATGGTGACTAATTCCCTCCAGTCAGTTCCTATTCACTTACCAGTAACAAGTAACTTTTATATTAGTACACAATGGTAACTTAGTGGGAACATGTTGCCACATGAAGTGGCATGTTCTAGTCTAGTGTGTAGTTGTGCTTAAATTGTTTATCTGGGTTTATTATTCTAGGCATGCGCTTCAGTGGCCATTTCACTGAAATGAGGAAGGGGGGTGGGTACTTGGGTGATGGTCTTCGTCACATACAGAGGGAGGAAGAGAGCTGCATCGGGAAGTGTTTTATCTCATGATCCTAGCCATAGCATAGTGAGATGGAAGCTGATCGTGCAGCAGTACTGTTAATGCACTACTGTTGAGCATGATCAGTTAGATCTCATTTAACGCTTTAGTTCTCCTTTAATCTCACACAGGGGATGTTTGTAAAAGTCCATACGTTTTTTGACCATTCAGGGCTGGAGAAAGTTTTAATTTCTTTTTATTCTGCTATTACCTATTTAAAAAATCTTTTATCGCCATGTCGAAATTCACTTTTTGATTTTTTTTTTTAACTACCGTATTTGCCGGCGTATAAGACAACTGGGCGTATAAGACGACCCATAACTTTTCCAGTTAAAATTAAGAGTTTGTGATATCCTCGCTGTATGAGACTACCCCTCTTCCAAGGCCCTCCCTGTCTCCAAGATTATCAGAGCACCATCACACTGTGCTGCCCCTACAAGCCGTACCCTTTGAAGGAGGGGGGCGCTATCTTAGTGCTCTCTCCCCTCCTTTTCTCTCTCCCTACCTAGCTCCTCTGATGCCCAACTGTCTGTGCTGAGCGCTATAGCATTTCCTCTCCCCAGCAATGATTAGACTTCCTGTTGCTCACAGGAAGTTACATCAACTCTGGGGATGAAATGCTCTAGTGCTCAGCACAGACAGCCGGGCAACAGAGGAGCTAGGTAAGGAGAGAAAAAAGTGATACCTGGCGTATAAGACGACCCCCAACTCTTCAGATGATTTTCAGGGGTTACAAAGTAGTCTTATACGCCAGCAAATACAATACATAGAAAAGTTGTTTTTGATCCTATAAAATTCAGTGGAAAGCTTTATAAATATCCCCATAGCATTTGATTGGGAAAAGTCACATGGTCCATTAAACTGTGAATGCCAATGAGGCATGTGCTCTGCTGGTTTTCACACATGCTCTATTAAAGCCAGTGTCAGAGCTACAAAGACTGCCATGTACTTGTTAAATAATGCATGCAGAAGCTGCATAAATAATAAAGTTGGTGGCTTTTAAGGGAAATATATGGATTTAGTGTTTTGCTGGCATGTAGGCCTAATAAACAAATGGGATTTATTAGACTTCCTTTTATTGTTAACTGGATTCTTAGATGGAGATGTGGTTGCAGCAGTTTTTGATTCTTCCTTTAGGCCAGTTACAAGCTGCTTCTGTTCCTGGCCCTCTTTCTTTCCAATTGGAAATGCTGGTTTCCTTGACTGCTTTAGTGTGGTCTCAGCCCCAACTTTCAAAATGTGTATTGTTGCATAAATGAGAGTTTGCAACAAGTCCCATCTTCTCCTGCTTCCCACATTCACCAAAGATTATTTTTTGCTATGTGGTGAATTTGCTCACAGTTTGGAACATTACACTGGCCACATTTTTATGCAACACCTTGCATCGTATATGACAACACTTTGGATATTTGTTGTGTTAAAGTAATAATTTGCCCAGGGTGTATGAAAAGTATGACTCCCTATATTTGATTAATAGATGCAGGCAGAGATAAAATGTTCTGTAATTATTGTAAGCCATCATAGCTACTATAAGAAAGCTCCCCTGCAGGTGGTTTCTTCTTTAAGAAGCTAGAATCATATATACTGTGAACAATGCTAAGAGACTAATTTTTTTGTTGGGTTTGTGACTGGTGGCTCACTAAATTAGCTTTGCATTACTAGGTCTGTCAAACGCACAGGCCAATATCCACATAATGCTGGAGGAATCTTTCTTGGAGAATGTGTTAATTAAACAAATAATCATCTTCCCATTGGTGCTTGAACAGAAGACCCTTTTCCCTGTCAGGCATACTTCCATGTTTACACAAATCATACACAGGGGTAGGGTTAAGTTGTATGTTTTGCTTAGTGTTACTTTGGTTGTTTTAGGTGAAGATAAAAAATATATATGATGCACTTAAAATGTCGTCTTTAATTTTTATATCACAGTTTATATCAGCGGTTCTCAACCTGTGGGTTGCAACCCCTTTGGGGGTCAAACGACGCTCTCAGAGGGGTTGCGAACACGCTGTGAAGCCGGTAATGAGCGCAGGTCCCGTTATACAAGTGTTCCTGCGTGGTGACATTGGGCCTGCACGTCATCATGTGACATACGTACATGATGACGTTTCATCCGAACGTATTCATGTGATGCAATGATGACGGCACTGGGGGGGTAGCGGTCTCAACTAGGTTTTGAACCGCTGCTTTATATGATGGGATATACTGCTGTAGTTGGGGATACATATTTGAGAAGTATACAAATGCTGTAAAGTGTCATAAGAGTAGGATAAAATCTAACATTGTATCTGCCATCCAAACAACTGATATAATCATAATTCACTTTTACTTTTAAAGGCCGGGTACTGTTGCACTGCGAGAAATCAGGCGTTATCAGAAATCCACTGAGCTGTTGATTCGCAAACTTCCCTTCCAGCGCTTGGTCCGTGAAATCGCTCAGGACTTCAAAACAGACTTGCGCTTTCAAAGCGCTGCAATTGGTGCTTTGCAGGTAAATTTTGACCTTTCTCATTAGTGAGTTAATATTTACAGATCGGTTTTGAATTTTATCTTATCTTTACAAATCTTTTTTTCTGTTTAAAAAAAAAAAAAAAATCATGCCAGTCTTCTTACTACTACACTAATTTCAGCAGTAATCAGTAGGAAAGAGCAGTACTACTAGTGCTTTCTCCTCATATCACCAATAGGCTCTGATAGTTTTGGAACATTGTAGTAACTGACTGCTTTATATGCAACTGCTGCTTTGCTTTTCCTGTATGATTATTGTGAAACCTGTGGGTCACACATAAATAATAGATTTCTGATTGCTGTTAAAAGGAAGCCTCAATTTGGGGGTGGGTAAAAAAAAGGTTGATGAATACATCGCCACACCCTGTTACTTCCTGGTTAAGTTAGTGATGTTGGTCCTCACATAGTACCCGCCCTCCCAGCTGCTGAAAATAAGTAAATAGTTTATATTGTGAAACTAATTCAACTGTGGAATTAGGTGGGCAAATACCTGTTGGAAACTGGACTGTTTCTTTAAGGTGTATTTGTTAACGTTAATTCCATTGTTGAAAATATAATTTGAGCATGTCTGTGGAAAAGACCTTTTAGTGACATGATGAGCCTTGTGCGGCTGCTTTCTGTTTTGTGTGAATTTAAGAGCTAGGGCACAGAAGGAATTTATTGCTAGTTATAGGTAATCAATTTTACTTGCTACTTTTACAAAACTGTGGAGAGTATATACTTTGTGTGACTGTTGTTGTAATTAAAAATGTATAGCTTTAAGGTTTCTACACATCACCCTGTAATGCAAAAGTAGGACAGAAATGTATATCATTTTGGCATGTATGAAAAAACTAGTTGTCTGAATTGCATAGCCATAAACAGAAACAGACAATGGCTTGGAAATAACTGGATAGCTGAAAAGGTAGTTTTTTGTTTTGATTTGTTTTTTTACTCTGTTGACCTTTAACAGTCCAACGTTCCCAATTTGGGAACATTAATAATGTAATAATATAATTATTCATTACATGTTCCCAAATTGGGAACGTTGGACTGTTAAAGGTTAACACAGAAAATACAAAAATTTAAAAATATTCACCCCTCTTACTTTTGCATAATTTTATCAACTACCAGTTCGTTACAGAGCAATGATCTAAACTGGCGGCAGTAACAATATGGTTGGCCTTGGAAGTTTTAATAAGCAGTACTAATTTTCTGGATGAAAATATAAACATATAAACAATAGCTTTTTAATAAAACAGTAAAAGAATAGAAATATGTCCCTCTGTGTAAGCAGCTCTTAAAATGCAATTTTTTTTAAGTGTCCACTAGATGGCATGAAATAATTGCTTTGGGTTTGATAAATGCATAATTTCTAGCAGTTGGCATACTATCCTCAAATATATCTTTATAAATAAAAAAATATAAATCTGCCAAGATGCAGGGATTTTGTTTGGATGCATGGTTTTGTTATCTTTCCTTTATAAGCAGTATGCAGACTCCTTCCTGGCCATCTCTTTGTACTATACTCTTTGTTTATGTTGTCTATCACTGGATACTAATCAAACCCAAATAACATTCAATTGTTCTGGAACCAGTGCGTGACAAGGACAAGCAGCAGGATTAAGGGGAGAGGAAGGTTTATTGGAAGATAAAAATAGTATTTAAATTCATTATACAGTGTAACAGATGCTAGGAAAACCCTAGATATCTTACATGCATTTGTAATAGTTTCCAGGGCCTAGAAATATATGCAATAAAATTCAAAATAAAGTCTCAGATTTATTGGCAAACACACAAAATTAAATTCAGGGGCAAATATGGTATTTGTACAAGTGCTACATAGGAATAACTGCCATGCTATGTTTGGATAAGGTACGAGGCAGGCAAATAGTTAAAAAGAACAATACAAGTAAAGACTATTTTAATGGGTTAGGGGCAAGGGCATTTAAAATGTAATCAATACATTCATAGTTAGCAGTAAAAGACAGAATAATAGAGCTGGAGATCCCTCTGTTGGTCAAAAATAGAAATTGCAGTGTTTACTAATTACTAACCTGTGCTGAACAAGATGATTTTATCATGCTTTGAGTGTTCCTCACAAAATAGGTTTCATTTAATGGTGGGTTTTTTTGGCTAACTACATTTCTAACATGGTATACTACTCATTTAAGGACTAAATAAACATTGGCCTGTAACTAAAATACCGAAAAGATTATTTTGTTTCTAATGTTGGACAATATGCCTGTTTTAGAGATTTCCGTAATGTGTGAGCTAATGTGACTTTGCTTTTCTCTCATTGTAGGAGGCCAGCGAGGCCTACCTGGTTGGTCTGTTTGAAGACACCAATCTGTGTGCTATCCATGCCAAACGTGTCACAATTATGCCAAAAGACATCCAGCTAGCACGTCGCATACGCGGAGAGCGCGCTTAAACTTTCTCATGAGAGAACCATGTCATCTTCAAACCTGAATAAAAATAAAAATCTCTTCTTCCTGTTATTGGTAGTTTATGAGCGTTAGATTTTTTTTTTTTTTCTGATGGGGTTAAAAGGTACCTATATATATGGTTGTGAATGGAATTTTAGGGGACAGAATCAGGTTTGGGCAGTTTTTCTTCCATTTCCATGTGTGACTTTTTAGTATAAGTGCAGAGGCATCCTGAATTAAATGCAGTCCAAAAAGTCTTTCGGCGAGCATGATTCAGACTTTGTAATGAAATAAAAATCTGTTTACGGACAGTGCCAGCCAGCATTTGGAATTTTTTTTTAAAAAAAGTAAATTTCTTAATGGCAAATAAATGATGTTTGTAGCATATTTACCACATAGACAAATACATCCATTCACATTTTTTTTTTTTCTAACTGAGTTGACCTACATGCAAGTTCATGTTTTTAATGTTGTCTGTCTTCTGTGCTGTTCCTGTAAGTTTGCTATTAAAATACGTTAAACGACTCGTTCCTTTTCAGTTTGATTTAATGCAACAAACATAGGATGTTCCCTAAGGGCGATGGCACACTGATTTTATACGTCTCAAAATGTATAGAAAACTACTGTAGAGTTGTATGGGTGACAATGACAAAACACTTCCTTTTTTTTTTTTTTGTGGTTTACCATGAGAAAATGGGTCATAGGGGATTTCTCATAGTAAAGAGCGCAGGAACTACATTGGTGACTGTCAACCATATGACTGGCTCCCAGTTTAACTTTACTTCCTCTACGTTTTGTCTGTTTCACTGCTATTGTCCTTAATCGTTGATTCTCAGTTGGGAAAAATTTTAAAGGATTCAGACATTTTTTTGGATTGAACAAAATGGGTTTTAGAAATTTTGAAAAGAATCTGTGGCGCACATTATAAATTAAAATGTACATACAATAGATGTGATAAAGTGCCACTAGGTTACACAGCACTGTACAATCCAACAATACAGACCAGAGAAAGTGATTAACATTAACATAGTACAAGTGAAGTAAATTACACGTGTACAACCTATAGATCAGTGTTTCCCAAATGCCGGGTCGCGACCCGGTACCGGGCCACGAAAATAAAATGCCGGGTTACGACAGCGCCGCTCATGAATATTCATGAGCCGGCTACTTCATGATGCTACACGCATTGTATGCCTTAAAATTAGGACGTACAATGCGTGTAGTATCATGAAGTAGCCGGCTCATGAATATTCATGAGCAGTGCTGTGCGCGAAGTCCCTTATCATCGCGCACGGCACCGCTCATGAATATTCATGAGCGGCGCTCTCGTGACCTGGTTATTTTTGTGCTTATCCTTCGTGACCCACTAAAATTAAATGCCGGGTCACGAAGGATAAGCACAAAAATAACTGGGCCACGGAAAAAAAAGTTTGGGAAACACTACTATAGATCGTATGTATGTATAATTTTATTTATAAGGCTCCATAAGGTTACACAGCGCTGTACAATGTAACAATACAATTATAATACAGACATGGGAAAGTGATTAACATAGTACAAGTTAAGTAAATTACAAGCATATAGTCAAGAAGATGCATTACCCTAAGTGCCAAGCCATGATTGAAACAAGAGGATGGAGGTCCTTGCACCATAGAGCTTACAATCTAAATAAGAGGAACATTCACATAAACAGATTGGAGGGTAACAAGTGCACTAACAAAGTGTCCATTCATTAGCCTATATCTGCCAATAAAATAAATTACATACAAAATAGAATAAATAGTTGCTTAAAGATAAAATATAGACATGAAAACCAGTGCTGGTGTTGCAAGAGGTAAGATTTTAATCTAGATTTGAAGATATTGATGGATTGTTCTTGGCGGAGGTAGAGGGGTAGAGAATTATTATTATAGACATAGAGTATCTGTTGGTGTAAATTTCTGAATCTGAACCTTCTAATCATCACTAAAGAGCGAGTATGGAAATATACTGAGAAAGCATTCAATATTAGTCTATGTCAGAGGTCCCCAACCGCCGGTCCTCGGACCAGGACCGGGCCGCTGGGGTTTTTCAGCTAGTCCGTGGCGCCGCTGACACCTAGCTCTGCGGCCCTGCGCCTGGTCAGAGCACGTGATAATGTTCTCTGCCGTAGCCGTGACAGCTCGCAGCTGTCACGGCAGAGAACATTATACGGGGCGGGTCTTTGAGACGCAGCCAGCACAGCAGTAAACTGTTACGCGGGGTGGCAGGCTCTCCTCACTGACTCGCCCCCGGCAGAACATGTTATGTGGGGCAGCAGACTGG
>WMED01004874.1:6522-20158 GCA_019650415.1 Pipa parva
TAAATCTCCCAATTGGCAGAGATTTAAAGTTGAGCCATGGCTGCAGCCGGCACTCTGAAATAAAAAAAAAAGTTAGGGGCGCCCCTAGCATTTGCCTACTCTGCCTAATGGCAGAGCCGGCTCTGACAGTTATAAATGTTATGTTGTAAAGTAAGAGATTTAATAAAGCAATCTCAGTACTAGAAAGAAAGAAATTCCTGGCTGATAATTTCCTCAAACTGTGTACATAAAATCTATAACTCAATAATCCTATACAAACAGTGAATTTGCAAGTTATCGGAATCCCCTTCACTTTTTTGTCTATTGCGACTGTCTTTATCTGGTGAATTCACACCTACAGTATACGCAACATTTTGGATTTTAGTGAATCACCCTCTTTGTCTTGTTCACCCATTGCATGGACCATGATCTGCAGGCTTTTTCTGGACATTTTGAGGGGAATTCACCATTCAGCGAAGTGAGCTCCGAATCCTTCGGCTCACTTCGCAAATGGTGTTATGTGCTCGCTGATGCTCTGCATGCGGACATCAGCGAGCGCATTAAAGGGATTCCCGTCTCAGCGAGGCAGCTCTTTTGGTTTCGCCGAGATGGGAATTCCTTTAATGCGCTCGCTGATGTCCGCGTGCAGGGCATCATCGAGCACATAACACCATTTGCGAAGTGAGCCGAAGGATTCGGAGCTCACTTCGCTAAATGGTGAATTCCCCCCTTTATCACAAGTGGTAAAACACCTAGGGGATATTTATAGAAGCTGAAAGGTTAATTGATCACTTAATGTATCGATCACAATGTAATGCAAACGTTTAATATGAGTTTGTCAGCTTTATTGTTTCAACTTTACCTCACTTCTTGCAACAATGGCCTAAATTGTAAGGGATGCACAAAGTCATTCTCAGTTAGTATTGATGCTCTTTAATTCAGCCAACCTATAATATCTACCAAAGAAGAAGCACGTGTCAAAGTCCAGTGATTTCTGAGTAACTCTTAACACAATGCAAACAATTCCCTATTTGTAGAGGAAGGAAAGCAAACACAGTCAATGTGCCATTCATATAGTTATTCCTTTCAGGAAACATTCAACATTTTTAGGGTGAAATTTACAAAACTCAATAAGGTCCGCGATTTTTCAATGTAAAAATGGGTGATCAAAAAACTATATATTTTTTTGATTTATTTATTTTTTTAAATCTTTTTTTGAATGGAAAAGTAGCCATAAGTGCTACTTTTTCGAGATTTGTGAATTTTGCCATTTATTCGGTGTCTTGGGGACAGAGTAGCCATCTGAGTTTCATTATCAAAAGCATATTGCTACTGTACCTACTTCCCCACGTCTGTGGGACATGGTTAAAGGCCATACAAGTGCATGATGAAGGACGATAGAACAATAGACAGTTATTTAAGGAGTCTGTCTTAATGGTTGGAATTTCATAATGAAGCACATGACTGTGGGTGTCCTATTCTGACCCCTTTAACCCTAAATGGGGAGAAAGCATCCAGCGCTGCCCCTGGGGATTACCACTCACATACTCCTGGTATTACCCTGAGCTGTCCACTGCCTGTTCTTACATTAGTCCAGTATGCTGTTCTCTCCACTAAAGCTAAACTATAACTAGCTGATCACCAGGAACTGTTACTTTTATTTCCCTCTTGAGATCAGGTCTTTTAGGATCACACAGACAAACTAGGCTGTCTGGCTCACCCATTCACCAGTGCTCACCCCACTGCGGTAAGTAGATCCTCAAGAAAGACTCTAAACATGAGACATGTTACAAACGGAAAATAAAAAGGAGGTGAACATTTAACCCCTCTTTTAACTGAGCTGGTAAATGTAATGCACATAACATACTGTATATAGTGACATATTTATTGTTTTTTATAAAAAAAAGATACATTATGCAAGTCTAACCCTTCTATCAGATAATTAGTGCCAAGCTTTAAGATGATTTGAAGCTGCCTCCATTTGGTAAACATTCCAGGGACAGGACCAACATTGAATGAATGAATATCAGGAATCTACTACTTAAAGGTTTGCCAACTTGCAGGGAGCCTGTTAATACATAAACTTAATTTTAGCTTGTATCTGTTATTTTTATCTGCAGCTTACAGTTCAGCTGTATGGTACAGAACAGCTGAAAGTTACAGGTAGAACAGATGAAACCGTTCAAATAAAAATAATTGTTTTTGTAAATACTGTATGTATGTATTTAAAAAATGTATCTTTATACATTGTTTCTCTCTCTGTCATCTTCCCTGTCAGCTTGACTTTTCTTTCATTGGGGTATGTAAGAACATTACAAGTTATGGTACTGGATAACTGGAGGTGGGATCTTGATCCAGGGAATTATTCTGATCCTTCAGTGTAAGAACATTACAAGTTAGGGGTACTGGATAACTGGAGGTGGGATCTTGATCCAGGGAATTATTCTGATCCTTCAGTGTAAGAACATTACAAGTTATGGATACTTGATAACAGAAGGTGGGATCTTGATCCAGGGAATTACTCTGATTACCATATTTGGAGTAGGAAAGGAATTATTTTCCCTAATATGAAGATAATTGTCTCTTGCCTCATGGGTATTTTTTTTGCCTTCCTCTGGATCAACATTGCAGGAAAATAGGCTGAACTGGATGGACTTCTGTCTTTTTTCAGCCTTATTAACTATGTTACTATTACTATGTTACATATCACACTGAAAATACCTCTTTCAAATGTTGATGTCAGAAGTGAATATTCTTCCTATGCCAAAATGAATAAGCTAATGATCTCCAAAAGGCTATTGTTCCCATGTTTTAAGTGCATTGGTTTAGGTCTGGACCCACTATCTATCTTTTTGTCATTTTATTCCCTGCGGATAAGTCACATTGATTTTGTGCATGGATGCAGATTTTGCATCACTGAGCAGGGTAGCTATGCTTTGTAAACTATAGTTTAGAAGATGTGTAAGCAGGATCCTGATGTTACCAAAGCTCAGTGCTGTATTGGATATTTCAGAGATGACCTCAGCTGCCCTCACAATGTAACATCTGCGTAGAACAGAAAGCGTAAGATTTGTTTTATGACAAAGAATTAAAAATGTTAAAAACAGTTTCCACAGACACTGTGAAATCTAGCCAATGTTGTCTAGATCTGGTAATGTGTCCTTGAACATTTGACAGCTGGCCATGCTAGAGCCCTGAGCTGTGGGTAGATGTCATTATGTATTAGTGTAAAGTGTCAATATGTGATGATCTTTGCTTGTTTAACTTAATTTAAACCTAATTATACTCCCTGTAGTCAGTTATGACAGCACATGTAGGCTGCTGACACCCTGCGCTGTAATCACTGGTAATTTTGCACATCCATTCATGGACAGCGTTACCTGGGTGATAGATGAATAGCTTTTCATGCCAGCAAAGAAGAAGAATGAAAATGTCTAATAAATAGAGAAGGGACAAAATGGAAGTAGTAATAAGACAGAGGGGGCAGATGGGAAAGTGAAGGACAGAAAAAGTCAGAGAAGAGAGAAGCAGTGTTAAAACCATAAATGGAAAGGTACAGTGGGAAAAGATAAAAATATGAAAGCAGAAAAATATGTTTGTATGTATAATTTTATTGATAAAGAGCCACAAATTTACACAGCACTGAACAATTTGGCAATACAAATATAATACAGACATGGGAAAATTGCATTAAATAATACCAGTAAAACATCACAAGGATATATCACTTTAAGTACTAGGTTGAGGTTGACACAAGAGGTTGGAGGTCCCTGCCCTGTAGACCTTACAGTCTAAGTGGGAGGAAGACTTACATACACAGATAGATGGGTAATAAGAGCCGTAGCAATGTGCTGAAACACAGGTCAATAAATACAAATAAACAGGTCAATAAATACAGATATTAAGCATGAATAACTAAAGATAAAATATAAACATAACAATCAGTGATAAATATCAGTGCTAGCGCTCCAAAAAAGTAGAATTTCAGTTTAGTTTCAAAAGTGCAGAGGGAATGTTCCTGGCGAAGATAAAGGGGTAAAGAATTTCAGATGTGGGGGTCAGAGAGAGAAAAGGGTTTAAGACAAGAAAGGGCAGTATTGGTGTGTGGCATGCGAAGCTGGTTGCTTTGAGAGGAGCACAGTTGACATCGAGGAATGTACAGAAATACAAGAGAGGAAATATAGGGAGGGGCAACAGAGTGAAGTGCCTTAAATGTCAAAAGGAGAACACTGTAAATGATTTGTTTGCTTATGGGAGCCAGGGAGCAGAGATATTGGGTGAAAGGCTGTCCCCTCTGGGGAGATAGAATTCTGGCAGCAGAACTTAGAATAGACTGGAGAAGAGAGAGGTAGGAAGAGAGAGGTAGGAAGCTGGATGGCCAGATAGAAAAACAGTGCAGTAGTCAAAATGGGATAGGATGAGAGCATGCATGAGGGTGTTAGCAGCGGAGCGAGAGAGAAAGTGGCGGATCTTGGCAATGTTGCAAAGGAAAAATCGACAAGTTTTAGCAGTGGAAGAGTTGTGTTTAGAGAAGGAAAGAGCAAAGTCAAGAGTCACCCCAAGACAACATACAGAGGTTAAAGGGTTGATAATCACACCATCAACTAGAATGGAAAAGGTAGGAGCAGGTCCAGGTTTGGGTGGAAAGATAATCAATTCTGTGTTAGCCAGATTTAATTTGACCTGGTGCTTGGCCATCCAGGAGGAGATTGCCAAGAGACAGCTGGAAATTTAAGACTAATTCAGGTGTTAGCACATCATCGTATCATCAGCATAAAAGTGATACTGAAGACCAAATGAATTGATGATATCACCCAAGGAAAGGGTGTACAGGGAGAACAGGGAGAACAGGAGGGGGCAAAGGATGGAGCCTTTGGGACCCCCACTCTAAGTGGGACAGGAGAAGAGATATCATTAGCATGGGAGACAAAGGAATGTCAGAAAGATAGGAAGTCAGCCAAGAAGCAGCTTGATTACGGACCCTAAGTGCATGAAGAACTTGAAAAAGAAGGGAGTGGTTGACAGTGTCAAATGCAGAGGATAGATATAAAAGAATTAGAACAGAAAAGTAACCCTTGGCTTTGGCAACCTGGAGACCATTTGCAAGTTTACACAGAGCAGTCTCCGTAGAGTGCCCTGGCCTAAAACCAGACTGCAGGGTGTCCAGGAGATGGTACACATACAGATAGTTAGAAAGGTGGGAACTGGCAAAACGTTCTAGAAGTTTAGAAGCCAGAGGCAAGAGGTAGACAAGACGATAGTTAGTGAGGCATGCAGAGCCCAGTGTAGCTTTTTTAAAGATGGGTTTAATACAGACCTGTTTAAAGGGACACTCCAGTCAAAATTGAAAAAAATGCATGTGTTAGTATATACTAATTACGTACTTTTATTAAATGCATTTTATTTAAAATTTTGGCCCTAAAATCAATTTTCAAACCTGTATAGAAGTGCTATCCAGCACATCCTTTTTTGGGAGTTCATCTTCTTTCTGAGATGGTGTGCGCATCATCAACGTGTCCTCCCTTGATGACGCGCACACTCTCCCATGTGACTATTAGGAAATGCTGGCTCAGGGCTTCACAGGGAGAGTGGCAGAAGAGGAGAATGCGGCTGAACAGATTTGTATCAACAGGACACAGTAGTGTCGGCGACACAGAAAGAAGAAAATAAAATGCATTTAATAACAGTTAGTAGTTAGTATATACTAACACATGCATTTTTTTAAATTTTGGCCTGAGTGTCCCTTTAAATGAAGAGGGAAACGTTCCAGAGGAACAGTAGCGTTAGCGCCAGCACAAGGGAAGATGTGGAGAAAGGAGTAGAGATAAAAAAAACTGATAAATAGCATAGAGAACAGGGAAAATGCAGATAAAGGGAATACTCTAAAATGAGATAGACAGATAAAGAGACAGCCAGATAGATAGACATTTGAGAATATCTAAAATAGCATTTCCATGCCTATGAATGTGAATTAACAACTTTCCCACTCCCTTTTTCTCCAGACACTCCAGTGACTGAAGAAACTATGGTAGTCATTCACTAAGGTGTGAATTTGACTGTCGAATTTTCAAACAGCGGATTCCCATAGCAAATCCGCTATAATTTCCCCATTGTAATAAAGTCGCGACTGCGACAATATTCTCATTATAAAGACGTGACTGCGACAGTAGCAGTCTATTGCGACTGTCTTTATCTGGCGAATTCACACCTATACTCAACAATTCGAACTTTAGTGAATAACCCCCCTGTATCTTTTCTCATCTTAAAAATTTTCCACAAATGCCAAGACTCCATTCTTCAAAACTACTGAAGCAACAGGTACATAGGGACATGTCCTCTCCTCCTGTTTCTTGCTCAACAATCTATAACCTGAATTTTGACCTTAGCATTCCATTGAATCTGCCCTCGCTAAAGTGACGAATTACATTATCACTGCAAAATTTAATTGACACTACTCTTTCTTGATTCTTCTTGACCTTCTCGAAGCTTCCAACATAGTAGACCACTTCTCAACTCATAATTTCATCCCATGGAATACAGATTGATGCGTTATTGTGTGCTATTTGTTGGTGTACTACAAGGCTCTGTATTTGGGTCCCTGCTATTCTCCATTTACACATATGGTCTTGGCAAATTAATCAAATCTTTTTCATGTCAGTATTGGCATGCAAATGATTCTCATATCTTCTCACCTAACATATCCTCTCTTGAGGCTCATGTTTCCTTCAGGCCTGCTGCTGTCTTCATATTCATGTTCTCTTGGTCCATAAAACTCAGCCGTAACGTCTTCTCTACTCACGGCATCAGGATGTCTCTTGTGTCATTCCAATCATCTGGAACTCCCTTCCGCACACTGTCAGACACTCCCAAAGTATACAAACATTCAATCATTCTTTGAAAAATCCCCTTTTCAAGAAGGCCTGCAATGTTACAACTTATACATTTATAACAAAACATATCACCTTTCTCAGAATAAACAGTGATTGTTCCTAGCCAATAGGCTTCCCATTCTTTATGTCTCTCCCCCATCTCCCATTTAGATGATAAGCTCTTGTGGGCTGGATCTTATTTTATTTTTATACTGTACAATATTGTGTTGACGTTTGCATGTATGTATCTAATACTATGTATATCAATATGGAAGATAATGCCACTGTATAAATAAGAAGTAATAAAAATACCTAATTATATGACTCTAATTAAATAGCTACAGTGTTTCCACTGTGTAGATCCTGTGTGGAATTCACCAGAAGACTGTTCTATTAGTTGTATCAGTTTATGTTGCTAAATGGTAAACCTGTGGCACTCATAGCAAGTGGTTTCTGCACTCACTGGAAGACTAAAAACTGCAGAGAGAATGTGATCCTAACATACCAACCACAATAGAAAGATACATGATACAGAGATATACAGAAAAACTGATAAATAATAAAAAGCTACCTAGCTATATACATAAATGGATATTTTATGCATGCCAGTCACGCTTAGGGTGGTACTGCTACTGTAGCGTATAAGCACAATGTTAGGCATAGATAAGTGTTAATGAGGAAATGTCTTCCAAATACTCTGCTAATTAGCACTGTGATCAATACTTTCCCCAAACCCTGGATCTAATAATCTGACATTTTATATGCCAGTCACAGAGGAAAAGAATGAGTCATTAGTTAAACAGGGAGTGAAAAAATAAGGCTTATTTAAAGAAAATGTAAAAGACATGCATACACAGAAAATGCTTAAATTAAATTCCGGTGGAGAACCAACTCTAACAATGTTTATTGTGTTCAGGTCTGGAACCTTGGAGAACCAATGGAAAACTGCACTTTTCTAAAACCTGCCCCTGATAAGAAGTGTATTATATCAATGAGCTTTGCATTACTGCAGCCTACTTCATTTGCAAACACAACACATTCTCACTGAAAATAACTTAAATGAGTGTAGAGGTAAATTCAAGAGCCCCAGATAAAACAGGCATTTCAGAAGACTGATTTGCTATTTCAACCAGCTAGAGTTGAAACTGGAAGAACAGGTTCGCTCACCTGCCATTATACTTGATAGATCAGCATAGTACTAGTGGCTCAGAATGACTCTCCAGAGAGAAGTAGAAGGCAGAGGATCTCAATGACTGGCCTGGAGGTTGTGAGTGAAGGTAGTAAACCACCACTTAAATGAACAGTCATTCAAACTTGCCTGCTGCTGAAAAGTAGGACTGGGTAATAAATGAATAACACCAGTGCATGCTGGGGATCTTAGGGAAACTTTGGGCAAAAAAGCCTTCCCCAACTGGAAACCAGCTAAGACTACTGGTAACTGGTATGTGGAGTGCAAAGAAAGGGGGAAAACAAAACCAGAGGGTAGCAGCAGATTGTAGTAAACAGGACTGTTTAATTTTAGTGCAGCTCCATTAAATATAATAGTATTTTAAAATCAGCAGCTACTAAGCGCATTGCATGAAAATAGCAGTCCCATTCCACTCCCAGCAACTGTTGCCTTCACTGTTCCCAGTGTAACAATTTCATTATTCCTATTGCTTTTTTTGAGTTTTAGAAAATGTTTTATTGATTTTATTCTTTTTTTCTTATTTGCTTTGCCCTTTTATTTTAAATGAGCAGGACAGATATGAACAGTATGTATGTATTTATTCAGTGCTGATATTACGCAGCGCTTTACAGAGATTCCCCATTCACTTCAGTCCCTGCTCTGTGGAGCTTACAATCTAGTTTGCAGAAAGGAAAAACTGCTCAATCCCAGTTAAAGTATTGACTCGGGTTACTCACACTTGCTGCCAGTCCCATGTGCTCTGGGGGCAATTATTTCATAAATCTTGTCCAAGCAGAAAAAAGGAATCCTCCAGGACTCTGGCTAAAAGAAAGCAGCTTTATACAATGAGCATTTTTAAACTGTTCAATAAATCTGCATTATTTTAATTGGAGTGCTGGAGGAATACTTTTTTTCTGCTTACAATCTAGTTTTCCTATTCAGTCACACACACATAGACAGACACACAGATGTATGTTTTTGGATTGTGGGAGGAAACCCACACAGGTGCGTGGAGGACATACAGGGGGTTATTCACTAAGGTGTGAATTTGACTGTGGAATTCGCAAACAGCGGATTCCCATAGCAACAATTTCCTCATTGTAAAATCGCAACAATTTTTTAATGTTAAAATTGCGACTTCCCATAATAAAGTCGTGACTACGACAATATTCTCATTCTAAAGACGCGACTGCGACAGTAGCAGTCTATTGCGACTGTCTTTATCTAGTGAATTCGCACCTATACGCAACAATTCAGACTTTAGTGAATAATCAACACAAATTCCATGCAGATGTGGAACTGATCCCAGAGCTGCAATGCAACAATGCTAACCACTGAGCCACCACACTGCCCATATTATATATTTATACCATATATAATTTTTAATCAGGGAATGGGTGTGGGTTGCAGGATTATGTAATTTTTATATTTTTTATCTATAGATGTGCCAAGTATGTGAAAAAAAAAAGTATAGAAAGTAAAAAACCCCTGAGGAGGAACTGAAGTGTTTATAGAATGCAAGGAAAATCTTATTTACTGACAATATGAGGAAGGTGATGAACTTGAAAAGTCTCGTGTTGATCACCCAGAGTATTTTAGGTCTGCCAGTTTTAGGGGGGAATTCACAATTGTGCGAAGTGAGCTCCAAATCCTTTGGCTTACTTCGCACAGACTGATATGCGCTCGTTGATGTCCTGCACGCAAACATCAGCAAGCACTTTAAAGGGATTCCAGTCTTGGAAAGACCACTCGAGTCGCCTCGCCGAGACTGGAATCCCTTTAAAGTGCTTGCTGATGTCTACGTGCAGGACATCAGCGAGCGCATATCAGTCTGTGCGAAGTGAGCCGAAGGATTCGGAGCTCACTTCGCACAATCGTGAATTCCCCCCTTAGTTGTTATTGTACCCAAAGTAGCTGGTGGTCCTAAATCTGTTAGATTCTCTCATTAAATTTGTTTAGGGTCATATGGATTTTGCTGGATACACCCAAACTTTTACTCATGGCAGGTTTCTAAACATAATTAATTATTAATTAATTTGGGGGCAGTTTTTAAAGCGGCACTATAGAGCTGATGTAACTGCACACATAAATATAAAACTCCTTTATACTAAGCCAATTGCTGACACAAATAGTTAAAAATGTTTAGGGAAGAAATAATACTTGCTGTTTGTTTCCCTTAATTAGTTTTCCTGAGAGCTGACATTTTCCTTCCCTCCCTGCTCCCCCTCCTCTTTCTGTTCTGCAAGTCAGGCAACATGAGAAGAAAAAGGTACCTGACTGCTATTGGTTAAGCAGTGTACTGACTTTTTGGCCTCATAAATGAAGTTGGAATGCAGGAGATTACAGAGGGAAAGCTGACGTGCACATGTGCTACCTATTAAGTAGGGCAAAAATGTCCGGGGGAAGGTACCTTTTCATGTAAAACTGGCCAGTACATGTCACATACACATTTCCTGGTGCAGGAGTTTATCAGTGCTGTCTACTCAATCATTCTGTGTCACATGAAACATCTACTGGTGAGAAACACTTCTCACTAAAGTATAACACTGCATATGTACGTAAAGATGTAATCTGACTATAATTCCCCTTTAATACCCCTAATGTTTGTATTTTTAATACTCCTTCAGGAAGCCCTGATTAACAGGATGAAATGCGTTGGAGCTGTTCTTTTATTGATACTCTGGAGCTGAATTAATTGACATTCATTTTAAGGTGTTTTTATCACCTGTACAAATGTGAGTGTATTTTTCACTTAGTATTAAAGTTTCCAGAAACTCTCTATACTATTTAAATTTTCTTTTGACTAAGCACAGCTATAGTGGACAAGCAGACCCCTCTGTATGGTTACTCTGGGACACTGAAGACATATTTTGGAAAGATCACTTTTGTGAGTGTATATTTAACCACTTTATTCTTCATTCAAGTGATTAAGCATAATACACTATATCAAGCTTTTCATTAATGGTCTGTGCATTTCCTCCATAAATAAGGAGCAGCCTTTTGTCTTTTATCCTACCATGAACCTGTCGCTTTGCATCTTTCTTTGAGCTAGAAGAGGTTTGTACAGCGGTGCTTTGTGGGAGACGCAGCCAACGGCCATTTTTTTCTGGCTGATATTCACAAACTGGCAGAAGGACAGATGGGCAGAGGATGCCCCATTTATGAAAGCTTATTTCCCATCTCTACACTCCAACCCCCACCTTTATAATTGTCTGTATGTCATGTTAAAATGGTCAGCAGTGTAACAGCACCATCTGAAGCTGGAGATAATGCACTGTTCATTTTAGACATATAAAATAAAGAAAAATGTATATATATTTTTTTAAAAGCCAAAGGGCTCTTGTAGTAAAATCTAAGCATTAAAAATCTGATTGATACTTCTAAATGCATTGCTCCAGAAAAATAAATGATATATATACGTACATTGCTCTGCATTTTCATGTGCCCAAATGCACTGCAATAAGCCTCAGTTAAATGCTTCCATTCTGTAAATGCTACAAACAGATATCGCTCATACGTGGGGTGTAAAGTAAAGCAATGCTTTAATGACAAAATGAATTGGTCAGTGTGTTTGCCAGTAGCTAGTCTAATTAAAGCTGGTACTAGTGAAAACACCAATGGTAAATAAATTATAATGGGAGTTTTTATTTTGTTTATTTTGTATTTTATTGTTATGACACCCTTTCCTGCCCAGATGACACTTCTAACTAAAGATGGCGCATGAGATGTGAGAATATAAATAAACCTAGTATGTACATCTTGCAGTAAAGTAGGCATAACTACCATATAAAACATAATTACCACCCCAAAAATATTTTTCTATAAACTATATATTTCAAGCAAGCTAGCCATTCTGTGCCGGTAATAGCAAGTGAGGGGGTAATTCACGATAGTGTGAAGTGAGGTGCGGAGTCTTCGCCTCACTTCGCACTGACTGATATGCGCTCGCTGATGTCCTGCACGCGGACATCAGCGAGCGCTTTAAAGGGATTCCAGTCTCAGCGAGACCAAAAGAGTTGCCTCGCCGAGACTGGAATCCCTTTAATGCGCTCGCTGATGTCCGCGTGCAGGACATCAGCGAGCGCATATCAGTGCGAAGCGAGGCGAGGACTCTGCACCTCACTTCACACTATCGTGAATTACCCCCTGAGTGTACCTGGGCACAGATCATCTTGTACTTTCCTTCAGATTTTATTTTATGTCAGGTAATGTCTATGAAAACTTAAAACAAAAGGGATTAACGCAGTGGCTGTCAACCTGGGGGTCGCAACCCCGTCAGGGGATGAATGAAGATTTGCAAGGGGGTCGCTTAAGACCATTGGAAATTGTCGCGGAAACTGCGACAATATTCCCATTGTAAAGTTGCGACTGTGACAATTTTTTTAAAAAGTTGAGACTAAAATCAAAATTTTCACTTTATAAAGTTGCAACCGCGACAATATTTCCATAATAAAGACGCAACTGCGACAATTTCTCATTGTACCACTGTGACAATTTTAAATTTGCGACTGGGACAATATTTCTATAGTAAAGTCATGACTGTAGTAAAGGGTCATAGCAATAAATAGGTTGAGAAGCACTGGATTAACATTACACACAATTACTTTCAACCCTCTGAACAAAATGATTTTAATTAGGCAAAATAACCATTGAATATCAGAACTTCTTAGGAATCTAGCAGTTTAACTTTGCAAATAACTACAAATATGGTTTCTTTCTTTTTTTTTCTAGAAATGGAGGATATCTTGTTATAATGAAAATAACATTTAATGTACTGTATATGATGCCTCAGACTCTGTGTTGCACCCACACTACTCATTATGTTTACATGTACCTCCAGCTCCTGCATAATTGTTCCAAGTAATACAGCACTGCATCTACTGCCCTGCTGACATGGGCCAATTAGTTATTCTATCATAATCTGCATATGCCTTCCCTTACCCACTCATTTTGGTCATCTGTTTGACAGCTAATGCATGCAGAGACACAACGGCCTTATTATTAAAATGTAAGTACGTTAATGGATAGAGCTGCCACACACTGAATCATAGGTAAAATTGGTAACTTTCTAACTGCCTCCAAAGACAGTCATATTTTAGGCTCACCTTTTCCTTTTAGTTCTTGATCCATCTGATTCAGATGTTTTCTCTAAGTGGTGAACACATTTAATAATGTACATGGTCAGTTTAGGCTTGGAAGTGGCAGTATTTTATGTATGTATTTATTCATTTATATAGCGCTACTATATTACACACAGATTCATCATTCACTTCAGTCCCTGCCCCAGGGACAAGCTTACAATCTAGTTTCCCTAGACGTACTGTATTTTTCTGGATTGTTGGAGGAAACAGATTATCCGGAGGAAACCCACGCAGGTGCGGGGAGAACATATGAACTCCATGCAGATGAAGGCCATGGTGGAATTGAACCCAGGGTCCTGCAGTGCAAGGCTGCAGTGCTAACTACTGAGGTATGTAGTTGAGTAATATAGCAGTTTACCATACTGCGTGACTATTTGCTGATTTTGTAGCAAAGTCAATTGTGTATAATCCCGAAACTGTGCATCATTGTAGAGATGGAGTAAATTGATATGAACTGTTGCGTAGTACCTTCTGAGGGT
>WMED01004875.1:0-20157 GCA_019650415.1 Pipa parva
GAGGAACCTATAATCTTCTCAGCCATTCTTACAATCCTCTGTAGAGATTTGCGCTCAGATGCTGCGCAGGTCCTGTACCACACCGTGAAACAGCTAGTCAAGATACTCTCAATTGCTCCCCTGTATAAGGTGGTCATGATGGAGGTTGAAGCTCTTTCCCTCCTTAGTTTACGAAGAAAGTAGAGGCGTTGATGGGCCTTCTTGGCCAGAGACGATGTGTTGGTGGACCAGGAGAGATCTTCAGTGACATGTACACCCAAGAACTTGGTGTTAGTCAGTTGTTATTAGCTCTGTTCAGGTTGTGAGGTTGATCCTTGAGGCTGAAGTAAATGAAGACACCTAGTAAAAACAACAGAATATTGGCTTCCTGCAGGGGATCTTCTAATACTTCATGCATTTACTTCAGTTGTTCACCGTTTTAACTTTAAGGTATAATGTTTGAAAATTTAAACAGGAAACCAGCAAACGGTAGTGTGCTACCAGGTGACTTTATTTAATGCATGACATTACATGTTTCGGGCCTTGCCCTTTTTCAAATGTCAGTGCTACCAAAAAAATTTTGGTTATAAATAGGTCAGTACACTCCGCCCCACAATCGTGAATTCCCCCCTATATCTCCACCATATTACATGATGAAGCAGCAGGATGTTGAGCACCACCATATTGGAGATGGCAGTGGCCATCCAATAGACAGAGGCAGGACAGAGGGGGCTAAGATGCTCACCTCTGAGATGAGAAGGCTGTGGACTATGGAAGTCTTTCTGGACTATTGCAATTTAACCCATTATTTGTAAATACTACAAATGAACAAGCTAGCAAATAATAACCTGTGCTTTGTTTCTACCAGTTTGTATCAATTGGGAAATTACTGTATTAAACATTTAATACTGGTGAAAAAAATCCCTGAAGCTACAATGATAACAAAAGCCTAAAAATCGGGACAAAGTTCAACAATATAACCTACTAAAATAATAATCTTTGCCTTGCCAGAAGAGAGCCTGGAGACTAAACCTAGCTTGGACAGACTGTCACAAGGGGCAGAAGATGCAATGATCAAATACATTTTGTTTTCATGAGAAGTTACAAATACAGAAGAGGAAATGTACCACTTTTATTTTGTCTATGTTAAAATGGCCTCGGCCAGTTTTTGGATTTTATTTTTCTAAATGCAAGCTAATATCACTTAATTTCTTAAACTTTCTTACTCTTTCAGAATTTTAAGAGGGTCATTTGTTTGATCCCCCCCATCTAAAGCTTAGAATCATCGGCCGTCCTTTCCCTGTAAGGAGTAAGTTATGAAGTGACGGGTGACACATGGTCCTACAAAATGCAATGAAAGTAAAATTCTGTGGGGAATGACCCCATAGTAATGAAAAAATAGCATAGAAATAAAACCAAGAAGGAGGAAGAAAGTTTATAAAAATATTAAATCTACTAAAGCATAATAACTGGAGTAAGTAACTTTGTT
Organism: Pipa parva; assembly: GCA_019650415.1. Classification (NCBI taxonomy): domain Eukaryota; kingdom Metazoa; phylum Chordata; class Amphibia; order Anura; family Pipidae; genus Pipa; species Pipa parva. The sequence continues at coordinate 1,469 of WMED01004875.1, forward strand.
GCATTTTACTCCAAATATATGGAGATTGGGGGTGGTTATTAACTAAAGCAGCGGTTCTCAACCTGTGGGTCGTGACCCCGGCGGGGGTCGCACGACCGACTGACGGGGGTCGAGAACCGATGCAGCACCCGGAAGCGCCCGCAGGACCCTTCTTATAAGGGTTCCAGCCGAATGTCATCACGCAGTGCGTGGTGACGTCAGCGCCAGGGGTCTCGGAGTATAAAAAGTTGAGAACCGCTGAACTAAAGTCTGAATTCAGCACCTCCCCATATTCAGGTATTCAGTAAACTCTACAATGTTGCAAATTCGCCTGGTAACGACTGTCACACTCTACACAATAGACAGCTACTGACGCTGTAGTGAATATGCTATGGGAATACTGACACGGTCACAAACTCACTATGGGAATCCTCTGTTTGGTCATTAAGGAGTAGAGAATCAGAGCGCAGTCACCCAAAGCGATGAGAATTCACTTCGACAGTTTTATTCTCACTTTAATCAATGACCTCCTGGATGTTGCTGAATGATTTTACAAATTCATAGGCTTTCATTAATAAAAGAGAAAATGTTAGCATACGGTACTTACCATTACTTTTTGTTACTGGCCACCCTTTAGAAGAATAGGTTATTCACTAAAGCCCGAATTGTTGGGTAAAAGTGTGAATTCTCCAGCTAAAGACAGTTGCAATAAACTGCTGCTGTCTCAGTCGTGTCTTTATAATATGAATATTGAGAAGTCGACAGTTGAATTCTCACTTTATTGAATAACCCCCATAATCTCTCCATGTTCTCTCTGAACCCTTCCCAGATCATAAGGTTCATTGCTCCTCCACTTTTTAAATACCAGCTTTAGACTCTTTTCATCTTCTTTTCTATAACTTAGCACCAAAACAAAAAAAGGGAGGAACTATTCAAGTAGAAATGACTCCTGTAAAAGGAGATTACAGTAAGAATAATTACATTTTCTTCTTCCCTAGCCACTTCATATCCACATCCCCCTCAGCAATAATCCAACAGGAAAGATGAGAAAAAAAAACCGAGACCCCAGAACTTACTAAAAGATATAGCCACTGGAAAACAAGCAGCTAAAGGCTTGGCCATATCACTTCTAATGTTTGAAGAAAGTTTGCTGCGTCACAAATGATGGGGCTACAAGGTTTTTACCACTTCATTTGATAGATCTACAGATTGTCATTTTTTCCACTAAATTTTCAAGCCTTCAGAGACTTAATTAAGGGTGAAATTTACTAAAGTCAGAAAGACCACTCTCGAGTTTATCGCGCAAGATCTCGCAGTGTTTCCGTGCAAGTTTTTCAAACGAAAACAGTGGTCTTTCTGACTTTAGTAAATTTCGACCCAAAGACATTCGATTTTGGTGATGGATCAGTCCCTTTGAAAGAACCCCTATAAATAAAGGAATTCTGCAAGGTAGATCTACTGACAACTTCAGAAAAAGCAAAAACCACAGTCTATGAGGCTAATATTGGACTACCAAAATCACTTATAGTTTCAATTCCACCCTGGACTTCATCTGCATGGAGTTTGTACTGTATGTTCTCCCTGCACTTGGGTGGGTTTCCTCCGGGCACTCCAGTTTCCTCCCTCAATCCAAAAACATACATCTGTGTGTGACTGAATAGGGAAACTAGATTGTAAAGGCAAGGACTAAAGTGACTGATGAACCTCTGTAAAGTGCTGCGTAATATATTAGCGCTATATTAAGAAATGAACAAAACATTTTTTAAAAACTGGACATAATATACTTTGGAATTGATTCTTGCTGCGTTTGTACCAGTAATAAAACACAGTCAAAACTTGGTTAAAGCAAATTTTTCTGCCAAGTAAATGGTTTATACAAGGAAACAGCCCATGTTTGTTCTATCGTGAAGATCACTTTATTTTATTTACATATTTAATGAAGGTAATAAGCATTTGAATGTATTTATAATGAATTGAATAGTTATTACCAATAGATGAAACCACACAGGAGAAGAGAAATGTTAGAAACACGTGTAACCACTTGGCGTTTAGGGAATCTTAACCATGTTTCCACATTAAAGGGATCCATATTTAGTGGAAAATTCTGTTTGTTCAAGAATAACATAAATAGGTACGCGCAAATAAATCAGTTCACAATTAAATGAAACCACTTCTTGCGCTTGTACAGAGTTTATTTATTCATATCTTGCATTCTTGGTGATTAATCCCTTCACTGATAGAAATACAGAACTAGCTTAGATTATTTTTTTCCTTTACAAAATCCCAATAGAAATGCACATTCTGTAGCTGTGTTTGGTTCATGGTGTTACTGCAGGAACATGAGAATGGTTGACATGTTTAACATACACACCTCGTTCATTCAGCTACGCAAATACAGAAAATGGTTGAATGTTTAAAGAAAGTAGTTAAACATCAGATCAGCTGTCTGAGCTGTGATCCTATGGTGAAATTGATATTATTCGATGTACTCTAAAGGGGAGCCAACATGTAGCAATTTAAATAGATTTTCACCTTGGCAGGCTAAATGGATCAATAATTTGATCTACCTGGATGGGATTTTTTTTTTGTCACCGGGAAATAAACGATTGAATAAAATTCTCTGATTAAACAATTATTCGTGTCCAAAAAAGAAAAAAAAAAAGATGGCTGCCATATGTAGACTGCTTGATTGACAAATGAGTGTTTTGAATCGTCTCTATAAATGATCTTAACTAACATAATAGGTGATAAGAGGCAACTTAACTCTTATGAATATGTTTACTGGAGGGTGAAATGTCTGCTTGTAAGGGGGTTGTCAGAAACAAACTTTTTTTTGTTTTTGAGTGTTTGATTTTTCCAGTCAATTTCAGCTACACACATTGGTTAGCACTGCTGCCTTTAAAGCGCTGGGTTCTGGGTTCAATTCCACCCTGGACTTCATCTGCATGGAGTTTGTATGTTCTCCCAGCACTTGCGTGGGTTTACTCCCACAATCCAGCGCTCCGGTTTCCTCCCACAATCCAGCGCTCCGGTTTCCTCCCACAATCTAGCGCTCCGATTTCCTCCCACAATCCAGCGCTCCGGTTTCCTTCCACAATCCAGCGCTCCAGTTTCCACCCACAATCCAAAAACATACATCTATGTGTGTGTAACTGAATAGGGAAACTAGATTGTAAGCTCCACGGGGCAGGGACTGAAGTGAATGTTAAATCTCTGTAGAACGCTGCGTAATATATCAATGCTATATAAAAATGAATAAATACAATACAAAATAGTATCAATTGCTTTGATCATCTACATATGGCCTGCATGTTTTGCAGAAAAATATAATGCCCTTTTTATACATTGCTTTGGATGTTACCTTCCTACAGGTATACATATATATCTCCTACCCATGTAAACTTTCCAAATGTGAGAAATGAGGTAAATGTCAGTGCCCCTCCAGAGTACTGTAAGAAGGAAACAGTCATTGTTCTTATCTCAAACAGGTTTATTTAGTATCTTTAAGCCAAAAAAGTCCAGTCTTCCTAACAAGACAGTGAAGTTACACACTATTCAATAAGAATGTAAAAAAATCTGTTTGGCTACTAAATGAACAGCATCAAAAACCGTTTTCCTTGTAGAAAACCAAGGTGAATGCGCTGGAAAAAATATAATGGGAAACACAGGGTGCAAGCCCTAGTGTGATAAAGTTGGTTACACAAATAAGTGTGACACTTAGGTGGTAATCTAGTATCCAAATAAAGTGTGATGTGCACCTTGTGATACACACTGATTATACTCCGTGCTTATGACACAACACTTGGAGAGATATACATTATAGTGCCTCGGGGACCCTCAGGGTGACTTGCAGTACTCTGAAACGCTACTTTTGTGCGGCAGTACCCCCCTATAGATGTGAACTTACCAGACCTTGCTGGAATATAGGCATTGAATAATTGATGCAGATCTCTCAATTGATGGCTTGTCAGATGCAGTCCAATGGCTGAGTGTGAAGAAGAAGCAGTTCACTGAGCGATTTGAAAGGCACAACTTTAATAGGTAGACCAAATACACAAGTAAAAACCTTTAAAAGAGGTGTAAAAAAGTTCCAATATCCATATGGGAATGGATGGGTAAACCACAATGTATAAAGTATAGTTCTCAATATAGTTCAAATACTTGAGTACCGCAGCTCAACTTTAAATCTTCCAATTGGCAGCCGTGGCTGCAGTATCCTCCCAGCCAGCCGGGGGGGGGGGGGGGGGGGGGGGGGGGGGGGGGGGGGGGGGGGGGGGGCGCCAATAGGGCCAGAGCCCTATTGGCTAATGGAATAGATGGTAAATGTAAACTTTCCATACTACTTGGGTCTCTTCTTCAGGCAATATAGCAGCAACTACTGTGGCGAGATGAGCTCTTTTTATATATGAAGGTTATATCATAAGCTGTTAATTGTGTTTGAGAATCAATTTCCCTTCCTACGAAAAAGAATTAATCAAGCGCAGTTTTTGCTTTTTCAACATTAAACCAGAATTTCTGTGAATGGAAAAAAAAAAAAGATTTTTTTTTTTTTCTGAATTGGAAGTCCTGATATTTGATTATCTCTTTTTTACACCATCTTAATTGAAATATGCACTCAAAATACCTGGGGAGTAGTTTTAAAGCCCTAGCATAGAATTGCCTGTTATTTGTTATATTAATGTTTAATAGCAAAAATATTAAAGCACAGCTTTGCCGTCCAAAGCACTTAAGAATGAATCTTTCCTAATTAGATATAATTATTACCCATTTCAATTCGTAACTGGATCATCTGCGGGTTTCATTCAGCTTCAGATATCTTAGTTGTCGTTTCTGTACACATCAGATGAGAATACAAGTCTTTCCACTAAAATATGGAGTGAAAAACCGTCATTTTCGAGAAATATGAAGACATTTCTTTTCTTTGGACTCATACAATACCTTGTGAGTTCCTTTTGTGAGCTTCCAACTCCAAGCGCAGAGAGGGGGGTTATTGGCTAAAGTCCGAACTGTCGCGTAAAGGTGTGAATTTGCCAGCTAAAGATGGTCGCAATAGACTGCTATTGCCGCAGTCGCGGTTTTATAAATAGAATATTGTCGCGACTTTACTATGGAAATATTGTTGAAGTTGCAACTTTAAAAATTGTCGTGATTGCCGGCATCAGCACCCATCAAGCGCTATTGAAATCATTAACCGGCAAGAAAGCAGTTATGATTACAAACCCAATTATTTTCATAGTGCTTCCGTAATATTAGCGCTATGGAAATAACTAGTACAAACTAAATAAACCCAAGCTAGTAGGGGTCCCTGGGACCCACACACCTCCCCCCAGTATCACCCCTCACCATAGGAACCACTTCCCTCCCCTCCCCCTATGGGGGGATAAGAATAAGAAGGGGTTCCTGAGAATCCTCTCCCACCCACTTCCACCAACCGCTATGAGGTGGTGGGGGGATAGCTACCTGGAAGAGGGTCAATTGCTGACCCATTCCCCTGGCCCACAACCCCATTAGTGCTATGGAGATGGGGGCCCTAACCTAATTATATCCCTATCTAAGTCCTTCACCCCCTACCTAACCATGGGGTAAAGGACTGAAATGGACCCGCACCTCCTAACTAGTGGGGTGCCGGCCTGTTACACAACATGTAAAGAAAAAAAACACAAAATACAAAACAAATCTAAAACTAACAATCTAAACAAAAATAAACTAACAATCCACACAAAACAAACTAACAATCTACAATCTGTTGCTGATTGGTTAATTGCATAAGCAATTCGCAACAGGCATATGGTATATAAAGAAGAGAAATCCCTGCAGTTCCCTCATAGGTCCACTCCTGGGACATAAATAGGGTCCTGGGGAACCCTATAAATAGCTGAGGAGAATGGGAAAAAGATCAATGCCGGAGATTAGAAGATGGATCTGCTGCATTTTTTATTTTCAGAGGTGGTGGGCAACGGCTCTGGATCAAGTAAGAAGACTCACTTGGATTACACTGGACCAAGACTCAGGATCAAGCTGAGGAGCCAGGGCATCGTGGTCTGCCCATCCAGGATTACTTCATGAGCAGAAGAGAAGACTTCTGGAGCAGTGAGTGTATATATATATATATATATATATATATATATATATAGTATATATATAGTGATGGTGGTACAGGTTTAGATTTGAGTGTTGAGACTAGATAGGGCGAAATTTAATAAAATCAAAAATATTGATATTGCAATAATTTGAAAATTTTTTTACCGATATCGCGATTTTGAATAATTTTTGCCGACATCGAAAGTTTGATCGAAATTTTTCAATTTGTTTATTTCTATGGAAAATCCATAGTATCAATGGAAAAATTTGATATCGAGAGATCAAAAAATTGATTCCGAATTTTCAATAATTTAAAAAATTTTTTAAATAATTATTTTGGGTTGAAAACAGCATTTTAGTCTTTAATAAATCTTGCCCTAGAAATGGTACCATTTTCTCAGAAAGTCTTATGTTAGTAGAGACATTACTACACAAAATCTAAAGTCAAGACTATTATTCAGTCACAAAAGGTTAAACATTAAGGGGGTTATTGATTAAAGTGAGAATTCCCATAGCAAATACATGACTATGATCATTTTAAAGTCACGACAATATTCCCATAATGAAGTCATGACTGAGACAGTAGCAGTCTATAGCAAATCCATGACTGCGACAATTTCCCCATTGTAAAGTTGCGATCATGACCGTTTTTAAAGTTGCAACTATTTTCCAATGATAAAGTCGCGACTGCAACAATGTTCTCATTATAAAGACATGAATGCGACAGTAGCAGCCTATTGAGACTGTCTTTAGCTGGCGAATTCACACCTATGTGAAACAATTCTGGCCCCCTGAATGTGGGTGTATTTCTGAACATTGAATAGTTTTCCATTTTATAGTAGTTGTGCGATGATAAGTTGTTTGCAATAATCTACAGTAATATTGTGACATGGTGATAAAGACTGTATTTGCAGAACTGCTAAATACCAGTAAATCTTGGTATAGGTTTGCCTTTTCTTGGTTATTTTCTTGGTTTCGAGTTTCTTTAATATATGGATTGGGCGATATTTTAACAGTAGATTAGCATAATATATAATATTTTAGGAAGGAGCATTATATTGACTGCTGCATTTCTGGACATAAAGAATATACAGTATATGGAGTGTGGAAGCCTCCTGTTTTTACTTCATTTTAAACCTAAATTAATGTTTAGGATCTCTAGATAGTTTAATATGAAGATGGGTGGCATAAAGATCAGTATTATGGTCTGTCTTATTTATATGTAGCCCAAAGCTATCTTGGCCTTGTCTCATTTTTTTAAGGCTAATATTTCCATAACTAGACTGAAGATTAAAGGAGAGAGTGGAAACCCATGACATTTGTATGTGGAAATGGATCTGAATCAACCCCTTTTACATTAACCATAATGTAGTATTGTATTAAGTCATTGTTGTGCAAATAAACTGACAGCCTAATTTAAACATGTTAGATTTGCTGAATGATCCCATTGGACCCAGTCAAAAGCCTTTTTTTGCATCTAGAGAAAGAATGAATTTGTTATACTTTTTGGATCAAATAAAACCATCTTTAGGTGTTACTAGCAGCTTGTATCTATCTAACAAAGCCTAATTGATACAGGTTGATAGAGGATTTTAAGATCAGGCTTGTTGTCCTAAGTAATAAAATGTTTGATGATGTGTTTATATGTTTTATTTTATATGTCAATAAAACCACATTTTCCTAGAGCCTTATTGGGGGATAATTGTTTTTTGGCTTCCTTTATTTCTAATTGTTATTAGGGCATTTAATACAAAATCTTATTGGGGAGTACTAACACTTGGTAAATAAATCTGAAATATCAGATGATCTAGGCCAGCCACTTGTGGCTCTTTAGCCGCCTTGTTGTGGCTCGCAGCGCACTGCTGAAGCCACACCCAAGCCCCACCCACGACTGCCGACAGCTCTTCTGATTGGCTGTTGGTGGTCATGTGGTCGGGAGAGGGCATGCATCCTTCCTCTGTCAGCTCACAAGATAGTTGTCGCCGCTGGAGGAGGGAGTGAAATGGCTTCCTCCCAAAACAACTTTGCCGACCCCTGATCTAGGCTATATAGTATTGTAGCGTGTTATTTTTAAAGAAATATCATAGAAGACAAAAGCATTTACTGTAGGTTTTAGCCCCCAGAGAATTAGCAATATTGTATTGTTTATCTAATAAATCAATAACTCTGTTACTATTATAATATCTAATATTTAATTACAGATAAAAGTAACTGATTTAGCCATTTCCTTATTTTATCCATGGATGATGGTTTTCTTTAGTTTGTTTTCTGCAATAAATAAATGCAGACTTTGTAACATCTCATTTTTTTTCTTATTTGCCTTCAATTAATTCAATGTAATTAAGATTTAATGAATTGAATCTTTTGTGTTTTGTATTTCAGTCTTGTGCATTACATAGATCTGGTTGCTTGAGGAAGGTTAAAGAAAAATGTGAGTGGGTATTTTTGTAACAGATATATAAATATATGACTGAATTTATATATAATCTGGGATATAAATATATGACTGAATTTATATATATATAATCTGGGATATAAATATATGACTGAATTTATATATATATATATATATATATAATCTGGGATATAAATATATGACTGAATTTGTATATATATATATATATATAATCTGGGATATAAATATATGACTGAATTTATATATATATATATATATATATATATATAATCTGGGATATAAATATATGACTGAATTTGTGTAAATATATATATATATATATAAATATAATCTGGGATATAAATATATGTATATATCTAGTTAAGATAGAGTGGTCGTGTTAGTCCACAGATGCAAAAAATGAGTATTGCAGTATTTTGTGAGTGACGTGGAGTGGAGCAATAACTTCGGAATTGCTGATGAGTGCAACTGCATTTAAAAATTGCATAATTTTACATATTATAAATGTTTGTTTGTGGTTATGAGTTGTTGAATGAATGGAATAAATTTGGAGTGCCCAGGGGGGGTCTTGGTCTAGGATTTCATGCTAAATGTGCAAAAGATCAAACCAGGCAGCCTACCGTGGTCAAAAGATAAGTGGGGTTTATTCACTAAAGTGCAAATTTGATTGTCTAATTCATAAACAGTGGATTCCCATAGCAAACCCGCGACAATTTCCCCATTGTAAAGTCGCAACAATATTCTCATTATATAGATGCGACTGTGACAGTAGCAGCCTATTGCGACTGTCTTAATCTGGTGAATTGGCACCTATATGCAACAATTCAGACTTTAGTGAATAACCCCCCAAGAAGTTCAGATTGGTTTACTCTTTCTGTAGGTAATGAAAACATGTGTTTGACTTGGGTGGTAAGGTTTACTGTGTAAATACCAAACACTGTGCATAAAAATGCAATTTGAGCCCTTTGTTGACAGCTCTTCTTTTCAGCTCATGGATAAAGCCCTCCACCGATGAGCTATTTGTCTGGAAACCTTTTTCATATAGCCTGACCATTGCATTATCCAGAGAGTTTCTAGTTAGTGCCACGTTGCAGGTTATCACGACTGCTCGGTAATTCGTTTCTAAAGCAGAATTAATGAGGAAGGAGAGATATTTTGTAATTGTTTTCAAACAAACTTGGTAGCCGCTATGGTCAGGGAAGGAATCCTTTTTTCAAACTTTTCTTGGCACCATTATGTGGCTGTCAAGGTTATTGCCACAATGGAGACAGTTGGACAGAAAATGATGAAAAGTATATACAAGAATTGCTCTCTGTAGTTTTGTCCATGTAACATCTAAAATGATCCAATAGCCTCTGGTGGGAGGGTTACCTTATGAGAACCTGAAATTTTGTGTAATATAGTTAGTTGTTGTGGAGCTGGGAGTAGATTTGTATTTTATTCTTCCCCAAGGACTCTTTGGCCTGCATAAACCGGTGATATGGGTTGTACAGAGAGTAGAGTGCACTACACACCAGCAAAAAGGTTCAAGTGATTCTTCCACCCATGAATGGTCTCAATAGAAAGTTTTTTGTGCCTTTAGCAGTTACCTTTAAAATGTAAACATTATGATAAAAATAACCGTAATCTTAAAATGTTTTACCAACAATTGGTTCCCTTTTTAAGTCTCAGGTAAAGCTACGAGCAGCACGTTGTAGCAGATTTAGTGCCTATAGTTAAAACGAACAATATGCTGATAAAATGCGCCACCACAGAAGTCCATTATTGGCCGCACGTAACTATGATGCTTAATTTCATGCTCCAGTATACACTAACAAAAAGCCAACAATTGCATTTTTGTGCAGCAATATGCATCGTGGTTGCGCAGTCACACACTTCTATTGCTGATAATTTTGCTGTGTTTTAACAGCATTTGTTGTGTTTTTTTACTACATTTGATGAAAAGTAATAAAACACCAGCTTGTAGCCTTACCTAGAGGGGGTTATTCACTACACTCCGAATTGCTGCGTAAAGGTGTGAATTCGCCAGCTAAAGACAGTCACATTCATGTCTTTATAATGAGAATATTGTTGCAATCTTGACTTTATCATTGGAAAATAGTCTCAACTTTAAAAATTGTTGCGATCGCGACTTTACAATGGGGAAATAGTCACGGTCGTGAATTTGCTATGGGAATCCGCTGTTTGAGAATTCAACAGACGAATTCGCACCTTAGTGAATAACCCCCCTTGAACTGTAATCTATACAATATGTGTATGAGGGTTACTTGCAGCATTTATTATTTCCTGAATGACATTTACTATATTTTATTAAAATCAAACTCTCATTAGAATATTACCAATACAATATTGTAGAAAGAATACCAAACAGACATTTTAATATATACCATTATGTTTTAATCTCTTTTAAAATTGAATATAACGCTATGCCCCTTTGTCATTGCACTTTAAATACATTTCAAAACACGAAAAATATATTCCCTGTACTAAACTTTTTTTTCTTCCAACTACAAAAGGTTAAACATTTCACAGACACAAAAGAATGCTAAAACAGGCAAAATCATTTGTACCTAACATATTTTTTTGGTAAATAATGCAACATTTATAAACGGACTCTTTCAAATAAAACTACCATTTCAGGATTTGATCGAACAAAGAAAGGAAAATAAAATAAAATACCCAACAATCTCTCGGAAAGCGGTTAAGAAATCCAACATAAAAATATTATGTAAAAAAAAAAAAAAAAAGAGTCAGGTCTTGCATCATGGAAATGGGAGATGAACATCCAATATCCCAAAGCATTTTATTATAAATTACAATATTACATGTACCCATGTTAAACGTAGAACATACATATTGTGCTAGAATTAGATTGCGAAACATCCAGTGTACTAGAATAACTTCTATGGGGTTACAATGATTAAATATTTATAGAGGAAAACTGTAGATCCTTTATTTGTTAAATCATTTTGATAGAACTAGATCAGAACATTTAGGAAAATAGATGTCTTAGCCATAAATATGTAGAAAAATGAAATGAACAACAATATATAATAATAAAGTAATAAAATATCAGTTATTGTGGTTCCAATGGTCCAGGTCTTTTTCTTGCATTGCGTCTATAAATGATTAAAGATGCAATTTGTGTCCATATATAGACTGAAAATGTAATCTGGGCGCAAGTTTTGGAATGAAAGAAACAAACAGACTGTCATAGAAGATTGCATACTCTTAGAAGGACATGGGTGGAAATCAATTCTAGTGAATAAATGATAGAGGTCTACCCATTCCTCCCAGAGATCGCTAACAGTACAATGGATGAAAATGACTCAGAAAATGTCAAAGATAAAAGCTCATTCTAAACTCGGTTAGTCTAGTCATTTCTATATCTTGAATGTATTTCAGTAATGTGTTTTACTATTCAGTCCAGGCTTTTCCTAGAAATCATTATGCAGCTGGCTTAAATATGCAAGAGTATAATCTTTCCAACGAAAGGCAAATTTAAAAACACAGAGCAGGAGACAGTGGGCAAAACAGAGACACTTAACTCTTTTAGCAACAGAGGTGTAATGGTTATTCCCAAGTTTTCAAATGGCTTCAAAAATATCCAGCATATGTTATTTTAACACTCTCATTGTGGATCTCTGGGAAGTCCACCTAAGCTTTTCATCTACGTGTAGAGGAATGTGTGAAATATGCCATCTAAATGGTTAATTCACTACAGATGTTGTAGACATCTGATAATCTTCTTCTCAAAATAAATGAAACTAAAGTAATAATTCAAATGAAATGATAGATCCTAAAAGGAAGGGAAGTATTTGATTTGTGTGTTAGGCTATCTTCTCTAAAATAACACCCCACCCTAACTAACAAATGTTCCCTCTGTATATGGCAATCACATAAATACAAAACAGTGCTTCAAACACAAGCAACATTTTAACATTAGCAAGTTTAAAAAATTAAAGTTGAATTACTGGACATTATGGTCCCCCTGATTAGCCACCCTTTTCCATCACCATCTTTTTTTAAATTATATATGTATATGTGTGTGTGTGTGTGTGTGAACAAATGAGGCTGATGGAATACTTGCTGTAATTTGAGGAACTGTAAACTTTTCATTAGTTGGTTTTGGGAAATAAGGCCAAACTTGTCCCAAGAATTGGGAGGGTTGTGCATTGCATAGAATATTCTAAAACATTTATATCTGACATGTATACTTACAAGAAAGATAATTTAAACATTAAAATGTAAAAATTATTTTGGGATCAGTGGCATTTGCCTCTTGTTTAAACAGCCCTTCTGTGCACAGGCTTTTCCTGTATAGTGCCAATAAGCCACACCCCAAGTGACGTCACTCACTATACAGAGAGCACAGTCTTGTGTGGAATCCCTTTCCCTTATCTAAAAAAAGTCTGTTCCTAGCCCTGAACATGTTCAAAGCTGTTTGACCAACTCTGTTGTTAGCTGTGGAGAGAGGAAGTCAGGGAAAGTAGGGGGCCTGGCTACATACAGCAGGGAACTCGTTCAGAGGAAGAAAGCAGTTACAGAACAATATTGAGCCCTGCTGAATTAAGAGGTGAGTCAGGAGTTTCTTAATCCTTATATTGCTTGACAATAGGTAAATGTGGCTTTCTTTATATACAGGGTTTACTTAAATTGTTAACATGTGTCAGAAATTTTTCTGAAAAAATATTTGAAACTTCTGCACATGTTTGAGATTTAACAAAATGTCAAATGTAAGATTTATCAGAATACAGAATCAAAATTGCATCAATAATACGTTTTTTCAGCCTACCTTTTGCAACCCATCAAATAGGAAACCAGTGTTTAGATTTAGAGTATCTATTATCTAAACATAGTTACAGACATTTTTGGAACTTTTAAAAGTAAACAAAAAAAACACACACAAAAAAAACGTATGATGCCCCGTTAGTGTTTAAGCAAAATGGAACAAATGTTTTGGGTTGGTATCTGTATATATTTCCAAGTGCTTGGAACCAAGTCATCATTATTCAAGGGATGCAATGAACTTGTAGTGGTCTGGCAAGAAGCTGATGTATATGAAAGTGCACAATCCTCCTCAAAGTGTCCACATCTTGACAAATGTCACTCACACATAGTAACTATGTTACTATTAATAAGGAAGAGAAGAATAACAAGACAAACTGTTTTGCTATCCTTTATTTGAGACAATGTTTGATCCAATGAAAGGACAATAACAAGGTTTACCTCCTTGTTCTTCTCTTCCTTATTAATATCTTCCATCAATGCCTTCTACATTCCAACAATGGCTGTTTTGCAGGGGCTGTTGCTTGCCTTCAACCAAACATGGAAAGAGATGTTTCTACAGAAGTATCTAACATACTACACTTTGGTTAATACTAGGCCATTTTCTATGGGACATGCATACAGGTCTTTGATTACATGCTGTAGGATCCACGCGTTTAAGGAAAACTAGCTAATTACACTTTTCTCTGAGGTGGAAAGGTATTTTCCAGCATTCATAAATATGTATATATTTCAAGGCCTTACAGCAGTCCAGATATCCAATATCTAGTGTACACAATATTTTATAGGAAGAGTAATAGTCTCTACTGGTAGATGAATGAACTCATTTCCTGCTATGGTTTACAATATGCGGTCAGACACAGCTGTGTGTTAAACTTGCCTTCTTAACTGTACAATGGAATTTTTTAATTATGTATTTCCTTAGTTAAGTTTTATTTTATTATTTTCTATACTGAACCTTGTCTTGTTGTTATTATACAATTTATGAGTGTGTTTGTTAGGACATTTTGGGGGGATTTGACAAAAACCCTAGAAGAATTCCCCGTTATTTTAACTGTTCAAGTTCAAAATTTTTTCCTGTGACATATATATAACATCACACAAACTTCTCTTTCGTAACAAACAGCTAAGATAGTTTACCTTTAGGCTCTGATTAGACTCCTAAAATAATCCCTACTGACAAAATTAAATGATTGTAAATATTAAAGCAGATTACATTCATGTGACAGTCATTTAAGTTCTCCACAAACAGCCAAGGAAATAAAGTGTATAGTCGGAAAGACCACTCTGGGTCTTTCCGACTTTACCAAGAGAAATCTCGTTTTGTTCTCGTGAGATTTCGATCTCGAGTTTTCAAATTTTTTTCCACAGAAAGGTAGCCATACTTTACATTAGTAGCATGGCTACCTTTCCATGGATAATATTGGTAAAGCCGGAAATATCCAGGGGGGAATTCACGATTGTGTGAAGAGAGTTCCGAAGCCTTCGGCTCACTTCGCATAGACTGATCTGCGCTCGCTGATGTCCTGCACGCGGACATCAGTGAGCGCTTTAAAGGGATTCCAGTCTCGGCGAGGCAACTCTTTTGGTCTCACAGAGACTGGAGTCCCTTTAAAGCTCTCGCTGATGTCCACGTGCAGGACATCAGCGAGCGCAGATCAGTCTATGCGAAGTGAGCCGATGGTTTTGAAGCTCACTTCGCACAATCGTGAATTCCTCCCCACAGAGCAGTCTTTTCCAATTTTAATAAATTTCATCCTTAAAGTCTAACAACAATTAAAAGTAGAACTGTTCAAGTTTGGACACAGTGATTGCTGAAAATGCCCAACTGTACAGCAGTGCTATGTCTAGAACATTTCAACATAGGTCACCTCATTTTTCTGTAGTAAAGGCACTGCGCATGCTCACTGTAGGTGTGCACTCATTAGGGACTGAGGCAAATAGATTAAGATCACACCCATAACCCCGAGAGAACTGCAGCGGTGATGGCCTGGGAATCGTCAGAGGAATCGTCACGCCCATTGTTTAAGGATATCTACATTGTGCATTAATTGTACTGATAGCCATGTGTCATGCAGGTAAATGCAGCACTTATTACAGTAGGTACACAGTCCATCTAGCTTATAGCCGTACTATTAATAAAAGAATGATCTGTTAACACAACCTCTTTAAAACCAGCACCTATAAAATGTCCATGTTGCAGGACTGATTAGCTAGGGCACAGCACAGATGGATAATAATCCATTGGAGTCCACAGCATGCATCAGGGTGTATTAATAAATAACTCTGCAGTGTGGGGGAGGGGTAAAGATAATTGCTGCTGAATAATTACTATAAAAGCTAAGAAATTACTGAATCACAATACAGATTAACAGATGATCAACGTTTCAGAGATCATGAGAATTTTGTGGTCTGTGCTTAAAGTCAAATTTTTTACAGTAGTAATTTGACTTTTTAGTCATCCTATATTGCCTCAGTGACTAAGTAGGTAAAACTGAGAATTTGCAGGGCTAATTCCAGGGATTATAAATATGCCTTGCTCCAGGTGCAAATTTAAAGGCAACAGTCTTCACTGTTGTTGGGCTGGTGCATCTCTGTACTGTTAAAATAATCCTATATAAAGGGTACATTTTTTTTTTCTACCCTGAATATTACTCGGCCTTTAGTTCCCCTTTAAAGACTTCTGATAAAGATAATCTGTGCTTAATGGTTTCAGGTTTGTGTTAATTGCGTTTTTTACTCGTTGATTGGCACAAATTTAGAATAACTCGTACAGAATGACAATAAATATGTATCATTTAGTTTTTAATTTGCTCCAAATTAAGACTTTCCAGTTCCTTACCATGAATATATTACTTTCAGATGCAAATAATAAAGAAACAATATTCAATAAACGTGTTATAATATAAAGCTAAACCATGGAATCATTATTCTTTATTATGGAATTTTAGAGGAGACTGAAATCATTTGCTCTACTCTTAACTGCCAAAGCAAGCCATCTCCTTCAACAGCATTCATATTTTTAACACTAACCTCAAAGTTATTAATTGTTTGCTAAGAAGGTATTATTCATCTGTTGAAAAATACCTTAAAGTGCACCTGTCACCTCAAAACTCTAAAACTAATGTAGGTTGTACTAATGAAATAAACAGTTTTGTAAATATAAATGTATTAATAAAAAATGTACCTTTATACAGCGTTTCTCTCTGTCATCCTCCCTGTCAGCCTGACTTTTCTTTCTCAGTTGGGTTGGGCAGAGCTAAATGTTGATTGACATTATAACTCCTCCAATCAGATCAATTAAATCACAATCATTTAGACCTGCCCATCCAGGAAAGAAGAGTCGGGCTGACAGGGAAGATAACAGAGAGAAACGCTGTATAAAGCTACATTTTTATTAATACATTTATATTTACAAACACATTTATTTCATTACTACAACCTAAAGAAGAACTAAAGTTAAAAAAAAGAGATATAAAAAACTTAGCTTATATTAAGTTGCACCGTTGCAGTCACAGCTTCATCTGGACTGTCATTTGTCTTCACCGAGGCAGAGCTCCCAGCGCTTCGGCTGACACAGGAGCCAGTGGGAAACTCTCCTGGTGGATGGAAATGGGTTTCAACATCATCACTCTTATTGTAGGGAGCGTTCTCATTGGCCTCGCAATGAATGTGATGACGTTGAAACCCATTTGGTCCACCGATTCGATAAGTGAGCTTCACGCTGGCTTCTGTGTCAGCCGAAGCGCTGTGAGTTCTGCCTCAGTGAAGACAAATGACAGTCCAGATGAAGCTGTGACTGCAACGGTGGAACTTAATATAAGCTAAGTTTTTAATACCTCTTTTTTGTTGTTAGTTCTCCTTTAATCCAAAATGAAAAGGTCACTATAGAAAGGTGCACAATCTATGTAGAGCCCCACCCTAGCCTACCCTGATCACAAATATTTTAGAGGCAAAAAATAGATCTCTAAACAGTGGTGTGCAGCTGCATTGTATTTAGTGATGATATATTTGTTTATTTTAGGGGCTGTGCCGGCAGCTTTCTTGTATCTTTTTGGCTTTATGCTATGGGTGGGAAAAAAATTGCCAGCTTATGTCTACACGGATTAAAACATACAAACATAACTTTTGTGTTGTGTGTGAACGGTAACACTTAGAAGAAACCATTGTACTTTTTTTGGTTTCTCAAATCTGAATATATTTTACCTTAAAATAAAAGTACAGAGCTTAGGTAACGTACCATACATTAAATAAAACAAACCGCATTCAACCGAAAAGTAAAAATGATAAAAAAAAATAAATAAATAAAGATGTCGCGTCCCTAATATTTATTACTCAACATATTATTTAGGCAGAAAACTTGGAGGAGAAAAGATTTGGATAAAGGCCACTGTTCCTAAATGTCTCCCTTCAGAACGTACTACAAACAAGCACTGTAGGGAAAAGGGCTTCTAAATAAAGTAAACTGAACTTGGTAACTTTAGTGTACACCACAAGAATCCACGTAACATTAGCAGCATTGAAATATATACTCGGCCTGAGGACCCCAAACCATAAGGTAAGAAACAGTAGCATTATTGTTATTATGTATTCCAGTAGTGAATTCCCTTCATATGATCTCATAGTCAACATATTAACAGTACATAACCTTAAAAAAAAAAACTGTCTGTTCCCTAACAATTTAGGCCGCTAAATGTTCCGCTTATAACAGTCTGTTTCCGTGTATCAAAGGTATGACGTAAACGGAGATGTCATCTCCAGAACCCAGCCTGTCATTTGATATTCTCCAGCCTCTGTCTTTCAGCACTCCCCTTGCCCGCATCACCAGGTCCTGTGCTGCCAGAGTGTATCTGTGTGACGGAAAAGATGCAATTAAATGATGAAGGATTGTGTTGCAGACTTAAGGGTTTTTTAAAGGATCGCATTGATATCGTCTAGGGATGGAAATATGCAGGCAGGCCTTTTCATCAATAAACTTTTATGAAAACAATTAAGCCTTTAGACGCTATTAAGTGGAAGTACAGAGCAAGCCAACATAGAGCACAGCTCTGCACACAATAAACTTCAATATAAAACAAAAGCACATCGTACTGACAAACTCTTGATTTGAAATCCCACAGGAAACCACAGGTCAATATACAGTAAATGTTTTGTTAGTTGTAAAAGCATCAAGAATATAGCGTAATGTATCAAGCATATTACAAAGTATTGTACATTATATTGCACACAGATGGTGCTGGGAAATTGTACAGTATGACCAAGACTGGAAAGAATGAAACATATATTACCTAAAAAAAAAAAAAATAATATTAATCGCTTTGCTAATTGTCCTCTTATTAAAGGAGACTTAAAGTAAAAAAATAACAAACAAGTGTTAAAATACTTACCTTATACTGAGCCGACTGATTACAGTCACAACATGAGC
>WMED01004876.1:0-20157 GCA_019650415.1 Pipa parva
ACAGCTGTGTGACCTAGTACTGAGAAAGTGCCTTAGTTTATAGCTGTGTGACCTAGTACTCAGAGACAAAGCTCCTATGAGTAATTGTTTTAGCTGCATTTGGACTTTGAGATACCTAGAAACAGCTCACCTATTTTCAGATAGCCCCAAAAGTAAATTTCCTTCCAAGACTCTATATTCATGTTTGGGACAAGGAATAATATACAGCCCAGTCTGTTTGCGCACATATTTCTTTTTTAACAGGTCATATGTTAGAAGAGTCTGCGGAGACACAAACACACCTTTATATAAAACAGCAAATTAGGCATTGTTTTTATAGAAAATGACATTCACAAAACCACAGAAGAAGAGGAGAGTATTCTGGCAATAATATACCATTATCTCTGTCACTGTTACCTTTTTGTCTGCAGCCATATGATTTAAAGCCAAAATAGTGATTACAGTAATATGCCACTTTCACCACTTAGTAAATACCCCCCGAATATCCAGTTTCCTGTGTACTTGTTTGTTTCATTTAATTATAACACTTTAATTATTCAAGCTTTATACAGGTAAGTTTTCTATTATGTGGTAAGGTTATTTTTTACAGCTGCAAATTGACTAATGTAAAACAATCCTTAATAATATTATGAATATACGTAGATCAATCAATACTACACAAAATAACCATGAGGATTTAGCATTGCGTACCTGAAATATGGGTCTTGGTGTTTCAGTAAATGAGGACAGTCCTCTGTCAGTCAGAATGAAGAGTTTCATATCTCTAACCAGCACAACATCCGTGCTTTCCATCAGCCCACGCTCTATACGCACTGCTCTGCCTTTGCATTTGGACTTAACAATATTCCAAACTGTGATAACCCCAGCTCTCATACTTCTGCAGACCACATACCTACAATTTAGAAGAAAGGTAAATACTGCTGGTTGCTTTTTACTATAAAACTCAATTTGCAAATCTCAGATATGTAAAAAAATACATACTATATCAGCACGATTTCAATACAAACTCTATTTAACTTGATTTCTATTGCAATGTACTACCTACTTTATTTGTTCTTCTTGACCTCCTCTAAATGCATTTGCTGTAAATTATTATTAAATATAGACATATAGGTTAGGCTAATGTCTATAGCATCCTAGATTTACAGAAGGGAGATCGAGATCAATGTGATATATCTAAAATAGTCTAAAGACATGAATTCATTAACAGGGCCGATCATTTACAGAGGTCTAGCAATCCATAGCAACCAATCAGTAGTTTAAATTTATTGGTGTGAGGTGACTAAAATAATGAGAGCCACCTTCTGATTGGTTGCTATGGTTTTCTAGACTTCTGTAAGGTTTGCCGCTGTTGATGGTTTCCCCTGATAGACTGCCTTTATATGATCCTGAGAAATAACAGCCTATATCGACATTCACATTACAGGCCTAGGCCATTTGTAGTGAAGGAAGAATGATACAGATCTGACATTATCATTTTTGTGCTGTGTACTTCCTCTTACCAAATAAGAGACACTACACTAAGATTTCTTAAGTAAATGCAACCAAATTGTCACACAAGATAAATGAATATTACCATTTAGATTGTAAGCTCAATGGAGCAGGGACTGCCAACCTCTTGTGCCAGCCTAGCACTTAAAGTATTGTATCCTTGTGATATCATACTTGTTTTTAATAATGCACTTTCCCCATATTTGTACTATATTGGTATTGGTATTGCTAATTGTATTGGTAATGCTAAATTGTACAGTGCTGCGTAAATTTGTGGCACTTTATAAATAAAATTATACATGAAGGCAAACAACATGAAGCATGATCAAGGAAGGTTTTTTTTTTAAATACCAGTTCAGGCTACTTGCCTGGGGAAATTTTTCATTGTGATAATTTCTTGAATCCCATCAGTTCTCTTTACTGTGTTGATGTTGGCAGTGAGGGTCTGATCATTTATACAGTTAGCCACGTTCCACGACCGTAGGAAGTTCTCGCCATTACAAAATGCTAAACAGTAACGAAGATCAAGGCATATTCCTGCGGGTTGAGCACATATATAAGTGTTAAGAAGGGAATCACTAAAAAGACCCAACCAACAAAAATCTAGTGGAATTTGTCAAGTATAATCTGCCACCTGACAGCTATGTCTCCAAATAATATAGAAAGCAGAAATTGCTAACTAAAAGCAAACAGTTGCTGAAGGAAAATAATGAAGGGGCAGAAGTTGAATAAAACCCTGTTGATGTGGAGCAGTGGTATCTACACAAAGTAGGCAGTAGGTGGTCTGAGATGATGATAGGCATTTTCTCAGCATCTTAGTTCCCATAGAGGTAACATTTAAACAGAAGAGTAATATTTACATCATCCCAAAGTGCTATGGCATTGCCCTTTTTACTTCATTTTTTAAATTTCTTACATACCTTTTACTGCCTTTATTCTCTTGTTTGGTAATCAAACAGTGAGTTTAATTAATAATAATGACAACTGGATGGTTGTTTCAATGCCACAAGATGAGATTTATGAAATACAAGAGAAGGAAACCACACCCTCTACTTCAGAACAATAATACAATAAGGAATTATTGTGGGGTTATTGATCATGCTTTTAAAATACATAAATTGTAAATGTTTAGGCAAACGCTTCCTTTAGCATGTACAATGCTATTTTAAACTTGTCCTGCATTCGCCTGCATCCATCTGTCAGGATTTACCCACAGCTCCACTTATATTAGGAGTAGTGCCTGCACCTCTAATATTGTAAATAAATAAATAAAATCTTTATAACAGGAACAGTTTATGTATACAGCATACCAGACTTCACACACTTAACTTGAATGTAGACGCTTGTACAATATATTCAGTATATTCAGTGCATAGTTACCCTCCCTTTAGCCCAACAGGGATCTAAGAGCAGTTGTCACCCTTCCCTGGGTACAGTTTGGGCATTCCAACCTCTGGATATAACATACTGGACTTCCTTGTAGCATATGAGATCCAACCATCCTGAGATTTTTCACCCCAGGTGGCACTGGAACCTCCAGACCTATGAAACTATCGCTCTAACATCCAACAACTTGAGACCCTGCTCTAGGTACCTGATTTGCAAGGTACCTGGGTGTCCTATACCCACTACAATCCTTGTTCAGTATAGCAACCCTTCTGTTGCTTAGGGCTAACTATCACTCTCTGAAGTGATCTACCATAGGGACTCTGCTATCTGCAGCTGTCTACAGGCACCTCCCATCCAGTTTCTTCCTGGACAGTAGCTTTTATCATCTCTGGGGAAACACCTCCCAGCAATGGCATATACATTACACATTCGAGCACATACACATTGCTAAATTACTCTTTACACAGGAGCATTATAAAGAAATATAATGCTAAGATTTACATTTCCTTACACATGCAATAATCACTACTAACCTCCCCCAGGAACTGATGAAAACTTAGCAACATGCTTGTGATCTTCAGTTTCCAAATTCCAAACCACTATTTCAGTCATGTTGGAGCTGGGTATCTGAGAAAACGCCACCACATGCGATCCTTGCCGATTGACAGCAAATGTTTGAATAAAGTCATTGCTGCATCCTTTGACAGTACGGATATAACTGAAGGTGTTCACGCTGAAAAGTTCTATATGTATAATATCCTGCATCTTCAAAGATGGGTACCTTCCATTTTTCAAGAAAACAGATTTGCAATTTTATAGAATAATATTCTGTATATCAGGTAAAAGTATAACAGGTAATAATCATTTTAATGAGACTGCAAGACTTGCCAGAAATAAACTGAATGACTCATGGTATAAAAATCAATATAAGAAAATAAAGTCAGAGAAAATAACTTTATTCAGATACAATGTTATGAGATCTAATTTTAATGTCTTCATCGTACAGTTTCTGTGAAATTATTTTTAATACTGAAATGAACTATTTGTGCAAATAAAGAAAATGGTCTATTTTATTAAAATTGATAAATGTGTTTGAAAATGCACTTCACTACAGAGTTTTTGTCCACCCCTCTGCCTTTACTAAATACCTACAAATGCTACAAAAAGTGAAGTTTCAGTATAAAAGCAGCATCATTTTCATGCACCTCCCCTTTAAAATTAAAAAAATAGAAATCAGCTGCCAGCGATACTGAGTGACAAAGTGCAAGAAACAAACCAATAGTTCACTTAAAATAAAGCATCGCTAACAACTCAATAGCTGCCTTGTACTGTGCAACTGAATAGTCTGTAATGTAAAAAAAACTAAAACTTTTTGCTGGAGAAAGAATAACATATATTGGAAATTTAAAAAAATATACACATCTGCAAGAAACAATAAAAAAAAAAGATTTCCTATGTATATCATTTGTAATTTGTATAACTATATTTTGTTTTCTATGGTTATAATGTCTACTCTGGGTTGCTGGGATTTCAGATATGACAGCTTCTCTGTAAAAAGCACTTCACTCTTTCTGCATTGAAACACCCAGCTTTGCTATAGTTCTAGTGTGGGTAGCTGGGAACCATAGGTTATAGGTTAAAGGGATACTAAAGCCCAAAAAAAGTTCTATCTATTTATTGGCCATCTAGTTTTAAGTACAAATGTTAAAATGACAGGTTTAGGCTAACCCATTTTGCATAATAGTCATAGCAGCAGAAGAAAAACACTTGTTGCCAAGGCTATCAGCTAATCCTAATCCTTCCTTCTGTTACCTCTGTGCAGGCTGTTACTTGTTTGCAGCATGTGGATTACTAAGCGGCTTTTGTCCATGAGCTATTTAGGTCTTTTTTTTCCTGAAGTTTTTCAGTCTCTCAGAGCTGCTTTGCACTATGTTTCCAGAAGAAAGTGAATTTGAATTAGTTTCAGGAGGTGGGAGTGTAGTGACCCAGACTTGGGCACTACAAAGTCCTCTTAGACCTGGTGGGGATATCTTAAAATCTTGTTCCTATGTGTATGGGTTTCTAAATAATTTTGGATTAATCCCTTTTATAGAATCATCTGGGTGTTATCTGCTGACATAAAATGGTATTACATTATGGAAAGAGATATTTCTGCTTTATATTAATATTATACTGTGAGAGGAGGTCCTAGTGTTTGATATATATGGAAATGAAAGTGTGGAGGTGTGATTAAGAAATCAAGATGTGAACACTGAATGTTTTGCATCTCTCTGAAGTGCTTGTTTTTTTTTTCTACAATTGCTATGACTATTTTGCAAAATCGGTAAGCCTAAACCTGTACTTTTAACTTGTGCTTATTACTAGGTGGGCAATGCATAGAAAACTGTATAATTACAGGCTTTAGTGTCCATTAATCTGGCCTAACATGTAGAATGTTTTATATGGCTTATATACCTGCAGATGACTAAAAAGTATTCCTTGGTTACTGCCACACCTTGGATGGAGGCAACTGGATCCTGAGATGTTAGTTTTGCAACAACAGCCCCTCTTTTAGCACTCAGCACCATGGCCTCCTTCCCACTTCTGTGACAATGGGAGAAAAAGAAAAAATGTCAAAAGTAAAGTAAGCTAAATTGTTTATTGTAACCTGGCAGCATTTTAGAAACAAAAATATAATACATAGATATTAATCTAATTTGGGCTTTATTTGTTAAAAACATTGGCAAACATGAATGCAACAACATAACAATTGCAAGCAGATTCCATCACCAAATTGACAAATGTCTGGTATAAGCCATTTCCTGTTTGCATGAGTATTACCAGGTCTTCAGATATTCTCCAGTAAAACCATGTCTGTGTTCTTAATAGTTACAGGGAAGGAGCATGTGTTCCTAGGCAAAATCTGGCTAGTGCTGTTTTAATGGCCTGTGGAGCACTGAGCAATATATTCTGGGAGTTTGCAGTGTCACTGGTGCGCATATAAAGTGCACTGTTGTGATGGGATCACCAGGATTTATCACAGTATCTTTGTTTGTAACATGAATGAGTTGCATTTATTTTTTTGCCCATCAGTTTTCTGCAGTGCACCCATTTTATTTTCCCTCTTTATTTTAGGAACTTGATGTGCAGACATGTTTGTTACAGTGGAGTATTTTATCAAATTCATCATGAATAGGCGTATTCTCTTTTCATCTTCATGTGGATCTGTTTAATGAGATAAATGCCTTCACAAATAACTTTTTCTATGTTTATGACAACATACTTGCAATAGGCATAAGAAAGAACAACGTAGGCAGTTTTGTCACCAGTGAATAGTCACATAATGTGTGGCAGACAATTCCTTGTTCATGTTAGCACTTACTGCTATATTTTCTAAGCCTTTTGAGTGAATGTTACCAGAATAGTAAGAGGAATCCTTCCATAAGCTCCCGATTATGCCACTTGAATTTTGTCAAATTCATGTGTTCACACCAGTACCGCTTTGACAAAGCGTTACTTCAACACATAACGACTACTCGAATTTTTGTAGCATTTGCAGTAAATAGATGGAGAATGCTACCTTATTGTACCAAAAAATAATATAAATAAATAATATACATTTTTACTTGACATGCATGCATCAGTTTTTGTATTAACAGTGTGGCCAGTAAGAAAAGACAAATTATTAAGGTGCGTCTTTCACAATTTTTCTTTATTTTTATAAAATGATGGGCCCACAGAAACATTTTCTCTGGTGGTCCCCAGGGTCCCCAGATCAACACTGGATACTCATACACCACTGCAAAAGATGAGAGAGAAAGGGGGAGAAGCATAAGGGTTGTGGTGGTGGCAGGCATCTACAAAGGGGCTAAGCCTCAAATTCTTCCCCAAAGCAGAACACAATCCCACATACAAAGTAGGGAAATGGGGGCATAAGGGTTGGGGATGATGAAGGCATATGGAAAGGGGCTAACTCCCCAAATCCTACAGATCTCTAGTTATACATCTGGTTATTTCCATTGACAGTAGCTACACACTCACAAGAATGTCATATGGACTGATTATGTCATGCTTACCTATATGCAAACAGTATACAATCTTTCACTGAGTTTCTGGAAACAAGAATAGAATGATTTTTGTGAACAGGTGTCTCATCAGCAGGGATTGCTACCAGGCAGGTAAGTTTGCAGCCGTCTGTCAAGTCAAACATCTTAAAAAACACGGAATAAGGATAAAGTAATATTTTGGATTTGTAATTGCATATTTATGGTAGATAGGCAAACATATGAAATTGGGATCTCTTAACGCCTCATTAATCTATGTTTATTTTATTTTTTTTGTGTTTATGAAATGGAATAATATAGCATTAAAGTGGAACTGTGACCTCAAAATTCAAATACTAAATTAGGTTCTACTAATGAAATAAATGTTTTTTCTTTTAAATATATATATGTACTTTTAAAAACTGTACCTTTATATAGTGTTTCTCACTCTCATTTTCCCTGTCAGTCCGACTTTTCTTTCTCGAGTCGGGTTGGGCGGGGCTAAAAGGACAACTGACATTAAAGTTCCTCCAATCAGATCTCTTAATTCACAATTTAGCAGGGATCTGATTGGAGGAGCTATAATGTCAGTCATCCTTTAAGTCCCGCCCAACCCGAATCAAGAAAGAAAAGTTGGGCTGACAGGGAAGATGACAAAGAGAAACGCTATATAAAGGTACATTTTTAAAAAAATACATATATATTTAAAAAACATTTATTTCATTAGTAGAACATAATTTAGTTTTACATTTTGAGGTGACAGGTCCACCTTAATGTATAATGGCATCTGTATTGCTATCTTTAAGGGGGTTATTCACTAAGGAGCGAATTCGACTGTCGAATTCGCAAACAGCGGATTCCCATAGCAAATCCGCGACAATTTCCCCTATGTAAAGTCGCAACAATTTTCCCACAATAAAGTCGCGACTGCGACAATATTCTCATTATAAAGACACGATTGCAACAATAGCAGCCTATTGCGACTGTCTTTATCTGGTGAATTCGCACCTATACGCAACAATTCAGACTTTAGTGAATAACCCCCTAAGTTCTATAACAGGGTTAATGACTTTGCTATTGGGTATTACCTTGTTCCAGAGCAGAACAAAGAAATTAACCTCAAATATGCAGCTGTTTTATAGTACAGTTTTCAGCATCCACTGACAGCCTCCAACTGCTGGGGTGTCCCATGCAAATAAAAGCCAAAGAGACAAGGGGAGAGTCAGGGGCATATTTATTCAAGTGTGAATTATCCCATAGATGTGTGAATTCCTGACAATTTGCCATTTCACATATTATTTGCACTTTGATACATTATGACCACCACTTGTGTATTTTCACTGCAAATGCAACAACACTTTGAGGGTCTTATTCATTAAAGAGTGAATTCAATTTTGCCACCACAGAAAACTACAAGTCCACAAATCTCAACTGTAGAAAGAAAGAAAAAATACTCTACCTTAACTAAATGACTTCCATCAAAAAATACCAAAAGCAGTTGGCTGTCCATAGCGGAAGTCAGGATGGGAATGTCCACATTGTCACTATCAGAATAGATCATTTTCCTTTTTATGAGGTCCCATATTTGAAAGGAGTGGTCTTGAGTTACTGCAACCACTTTGTTCTGCATGCATACAGTGATAGAGGTAATACTTCTCCCAACTCCATGAAGGGTATAAATGAATTTGCCAGAGCTCAAGTCCCACAATTTTAATGTCCCATCTTTGGATGCTGTCACAGCTTGAAGTCCATTCTGCAATTCTGCAACTGCTGTAATGCTATCGGTGTGGCCTAAATAAAAATTCTGATCATGAAACAATTCAGATGAAATACATTTTATGTGCAAAATTACCACGTTTCCTCAGTATATTGAGACAAAAGCACTAAATCTCATTGATCCCATTTTGTTGATTTCAGATTTTTCTAAATGTTTGAAGTATTTCAAATAATGATGGATTTTAACCCATATTACTTTTCTATAAACCTAGACATAATAAAGCATTTAGGAAGAGAGCATTTATGCTTTATTATTGTCATCCAAATCAGCACATTGAAAGCCATCTGATAATCTTTGGTGTCACCTGACAACTTTCAAGAAGCTCTACATGGAAATACATACTTACCGGACATAGGAAAATACTGATTTTGTTTCTGTATCCCATCTGAAAACAAATATCTACACTACATATGTTAGTGCATTTTTATTGTTTTTGACATAATGTGGATTGACATACTGTACTATTAGGTATTTTAATTCTTTTAAAGGGAAAGAGACATCTCTTCTGGATTTTGTTTGGAGACTGGTAATAAAGCATTTATATGGTAACCATTACATATAAGTATCTAGGAACATTTAATGGCCATTCAGAACACACAAAACTGCACCTGCTATTGCCTCATAGAACAATCCTCCTGGTGGCAGGAGGCAAGTGAATGAAGACACAAAAACTGGAATAGAGGATTGTTGACATTGATTCAGAAGAGCAGGCAACAATGGATATTTCCTTGGATCACCTGAAAGTAGAAAATCATGTAAATGTATGTTGCAGATTTCCTTTTACAGATTACAGAGAAACATGATAGCATGATTTAAGCCTACATGCATAAAATAACATGCATTCTATGAACATTGAAAAAACAGCATTCATAAAAGAATTATAAATAATTCTAAAAGATTTTCTGCAAAAATGACAGTTGAGTGTTTGCAATGAAGAAAATGCCATGCATGGCAAAATGTGAAAACTTTATTGCCACTCAGAAATGATAACAATGCAGTGTTGAGAAATTGTGGTAATGAGGATAACAGAAATCTTTTTTGTTGGCAAAACCTGGCAAACACTCTCGCCATTTATATTTGTAGAGGTATGACTCTGCTCCCTATAGAACAGAAATTGAATATATTCATCCAATCATAGTGAGCCATATGTAATTTAACAGTTGTAGTCTGAGCAGGCTGTAGTTATCCTATATTTTATATAAGACTCACACCTAGGAGAATAGCCTCTCCCAAATTGTCAATTTCCAGTTTTGTTATTACATGGTTATTTTAATAATACATATACACAGTTATGATAATAACTATGTATTATTAGATTCAGCCTTCACAGAAAATGCAAGCACAATAACTATACAGAAATGATCCCGTTCAGAAGCCATTACTGGCCAGTCTGGATTTTAGAACTCCAGAGAATTAATCCATTACATGCCTGGTGCTACAGGTTTATCTAAGGCCTCTATTTGGTGCAAGCGTCCTTTGAGTTGTGAGGCTAGCTGACAGGGATCTCTGAGTAAAACCTTTGTGGAGAGCTTGAGAGCTTCAGATAACAGGTCCAGGTCAGGTGATGGTCTGTAGAATAAGAACCCCAGAATGTAACAGAGAACAAAATATATATATATATATCATGTATAATACTGCAAATATAATCCATTTAACATAAAAAACTGTACCCTTATTTTGAAGGGGCAGGGGTAAATGTTATGTTAAGCACTGCTGATGTACAAATTTATGTATGTGCTGCTCCCATGATCTATTTATACCAAGGACTGTACATATATTGCCTTATCTGAAGTCAGGGAGGATTCTTTTTTCTATAAGATGAGCATAACTGGCTTTCTGCCTCATGGGGTTTTTTTTGCCTTCTTTTAGATCAATATTGAAGGTTAATAGGCTGGACTGGTTGGGCTTGTGCTATACAAACTATGTTACCATGTTTATTCTTTTTGCTGTCCTTTGCAGCAGTAACACATCAACAATTACATTCCTTCCAGACAGAACAAACCTCAGTACACACAAGCTACACCTCTTGTTTGTCTTTGTCTTTGTTTTTTAGCACCCACAGTCATATTGCCTGGAAAGCAGTAAATTCCTCAATAGCTTTGGTTTGTTTACTTAGCAGGTGAAAAATAAATACAACCATCAAAGAGGAAACAAAACAAAAGCAATATGAATCAGTAATGTAAATTCAAAGATAATATTTTTACATAGCATAACTATATTGCAAATTGGGATTTTTTTTTTCCTCTAGTGTTATTGTTTCTTTAAACTGGATTACAGAATACATTTCCATTTTACATTATTTTTTTGTCTATGTTGAAAATGTTAACACATTATTTTGGTTGATGAATAATATTTGATATAGAGAAAAGTGTATACTATATTGACTATATTTCAGCCAAGCATACAAACAGTTCATTTTTGAGCTTGTATGCAGTTTCCAAATCAGTCAGATTCACCCAAATTCCAAACTAGTTCACTTGTTTCCAATTCTGAGGCTCATTTCTTACAGAGAACAATATGGTAGCGGTGTCAAAGAGCACTGACCTAAAAGATGATTCTCTAGGATAACATACCCTGTGATAGTAACTTTTACACTTTCTTTGGTACCATGAAGAATGTTGGTAGCTGCGTAGCACACACAGCGGGACAGAGATAATGTAACTGGAATGAAAGAAAATTCTATCACTGAGCTAAGTCTATCTGCTTTGCTTTTGTATGGACCTGAGATAATGATTTAAACCACTAAAATATAAGGAGACTGGGATAAATGAAAGTCAAATATTTTTACTTTGACACATTTATAATTGTAAATTTTTAAGGTGTAAAATCTTGATATATTCAGTGACAACTGTGTAAACCTATTATTATTAATATTAATCAAACATTTTTTGGAAATTTACCTGGGTGAAAATAAGATTCTGATAAACATGAATCAGTACACCGATCATCCAGGATGAAATAGTATATTTGCTTTTGATTGAATTGGTTGATAATTGTGCTATGGGAAATAATTTCCAGCAAACAAAATCTAGATTGGTTTGGAACTGTATTCTCAAAATAGAAAATTCAGCTGGATTATCACCTGCAACTAGATGTGTTTAAAGTTATAGCCGTTCCCTGGAATCTGCATTTCACTTGACTCTGCTATGATATGGATTAGATGAACAATGGAACTGTTTCATATTTGATCATCCATGACTATGGCAATACAATACAATCAATTACATCAATTCAATTGGAGCAACCATATTGCAAGGTGTGTAGTCAGATTTGTTTTAGCACTGGCAGAAAATAGAAACAATTATTGTATAATACCTATTTTGATTAAATATATAATAAAATCTTAATGAATGTACTATATTATTTTGTAATATTGATATATGAATTTACCTTTCTGGATTAATGGCTGCCTTTATATCTTCCTGAAGAACAATAACTGATGTGGCCCAAACCTTGTGTAAGATATATTCATAATTAAATAAACATTCTGTTAATAGTCTTGGGATCTGATTAGACTGTATAAGATGGTGAGAAATTCCAAGTATTTTGCGCAGGTTAAACACTGGTTCTGCATGCTGTCCTTTCCATGACAGAGGCATTATAAGGGCACTCTTCTCACTGAGCTGATGGCGGGTTTTAGATTGTAAGTAGTAATCTGCAAAGGTGCTATGAATAGAAATCTGACTTTCCTTAGATATCAAATACCTGTTTATACATGTCACTCTAAAAAGAGAATGAGCCCAGTTTAAAACATAAGTGTTGTCTGTCCTCTGTTCCACCAAATGTATCCCAATATCTTTCTGCAGCTTTATCAAGAGTGCTTCTGGAAACACTGGCACAGATATATTCTGGAACTGTTTTACCTCCTTCATGACAGCCTGGTCAAGTGTTAATAAATCCAGCAATTCCTCTACAGTAATACCATTCCTTGATAATGAAATATATGAGGCAATCTTCTTTACAACCTGTTCCCCATGATTCTTCTCCAGTCTTGTCAGTATTGCTGAGTACATCTTAGAAATGTTAGGCTGCAGACAGACCTCTTTATCATGGCTAAATGATGTCCATAGACATGATTCCATGTATGAACTAACCACAAATAATGGAAGAGGGCAGGCAGAACACGCCTCGGACAACACTTTCATTTGGTTTCCAGAAAGCTTACGGAGATCCCGCTCTAACCAGGAATCAATCATTAATCTTATTTCGGCATGGCTGAGAGGTGGGATCTGAATGACGTACTGCTGCAATGTAAGTTTCTGCAAAGAAAATCAGGTAATTGATCTTTAAAACTTTGTTTTCAGGTGTAAGTGTAAAATGAAAAAGTTAGAAATAAATGTTTATGGTTGTGAGTGAAAACTATCATTGTTAGTAGAAGTGGAGACTGAGACAGCTGGTTTGTTGTACACAGCTGATTGTTAGTGGGGTTTGAGACTGTGGGAAAGTGGAAAACTATCATTACAGAAGTGCCATACACAGCAAGGTTACATTTTTAAGATGGAGACATGGGGGGTTATTCACTAAAGTCTGAATTGTTGAGTATAAGTGCGAATGCGCCAGATAAAGACAATCACAATAAGCTGCTACTGTCGCAGTTGCATCTTTATAATGACAATATTGTTGCAGTCACGACTTTACTATGGGAAAATTGTCACAATCTTAACTATAAAAAATTGTCGCGACTTTACAATGGGGAAATTGTAGCAGATTTACTATTGGAATCCACTGTTTGCCAATTCGACAGTCAAATTCACACCTTAGTGAATAACCCCCATGGTGATTTAGGGCATGACTACACTTGCCATTTTGTGGTTGGTTTACCTCATGCTGTTAAACACATCACAACACATCATTAAAACAGTAACAAATGCATACAATTGTCATGAATAGGCTAGTGCTTTGCATTTTTTGTAAGTAGTACAGTATGGATAAAAACACCCATTTTTGGCAGTTTGCTGCTATAAGACCTATTTTGTTGCAGTTTTAATTCTGTTACAGTCTCAACCTCATGTATTAAAACTGAGACACCACGCAATGCGGTGCTGCCTTACACTGCATATTTCATACATTTCTCTCTTTAAAGAGGAATGGTGCCTTGTATGATCTTTAATGGAATTTTTTTTGATTATGAACAAGACGGAACATAATCAGAAGCAGTGGACTTGAGCTTAGTACAAAGCATAGACAACTACTCCGAATGAATGTAACCAGTTCTGAGGAATAGGGTTCCTGGAGGGATCTATGAACACTGTATTGTTAATCACTCATGTAATCTGTATAAACAGATACAGAACGTATAGAAATAGGAAGTCTACCTGTAACATTCTGAAGGAAGAGCAGCCTGACTCAGTGGATACGGAAACAATAAAATAGATGTTCTTTGGCAACTCTGTCGGTATCCAGGAAAGGTTATCTTCATTTTCTGATAACTCATCTATTCCATCTAAAGCTACCATCAGAGGCCGACTTTCACTGGCAAACTCCAGCAATGTAAGAAACTCATTCATTAATCCTTTCAGGTCCTTAAAACATTAAAATGGGTTAAAATGTGCATCCAGGCAGATAGATTTATATACACACAAATGCATATAATTAGTATATTACTTTTTATGTGCGACAGCGCTCCCAGTGAGATGGATATTTTGTATTAAAGAGGAAGAGAAAACTGTTAAAGAAGGGTCTGCAATTAACATCACAAGGTGAATTAATAACCCACTCAATGTTCAATGAGAATTTGACAGTGTTTTTTTTTCTTTTTATATGGATTCCGCTCAGATATATTAAAAAGGTAAGCCCTACTTTCTTGTAGATTTGTCATAACAAGGAGACATGGAAGCTTGTATTGCAACCTCTTTACTCAAAGCCTTTCTGGATTATAATTTGGAAAATTCTGTTGGAGAATCTACAAAACAGGCTTTCTTCAGTATCAAACCCTGACAGATGGCTCAGTCAGGTGGTGATGCTTTGAGAAGCAAGGCACCATTTGTGATTATTTTTAAGATCTGAGCTGAATACTTTTATCATTGAGCTTGAATGGTGCTTCACTTTCCACTCCAGTATTAGTAGTAGATCTGACAGATAAGTCTGGTGTTGCCCTTTATGTATTTACAGTGAAATAGATTAAGGGTGAATCCATCATCCCACCCAAGGTACAAAGTTTAAAGTGTGACACCATGCTACCTGCAAAACAGAGAATTTGGTGTACATTCTTCAATGCCCTTGTGGTATGGTGTATGTGGGGAAAACCAGTAGACCTGTAAAACTACACATTTGAGAGGACCATGGAAAAATCAGGAACTTTGAGATGGAAATGCTGTAACACAGTATTGTTCTATCAGGCTGGTCATTATGTTGCCCAGCTTAAGTGGATGGTATTAGAAGTTGTTAAATGCCTTAAGATAGGGGGCTGTCAATAACTTATGATGGGTGAAATTTACTAAAGTCGAAATTGACTTTTCCACCCATTTTTGGATGTTTTTCGCCACAAAAATTAGCAAAAATGTAAAAAAAATTACATGGGCAAAATGGGTGAAAAGCTGATGCAAAAGGGTCGAAAACCTAATTTTTGACCTTTTTGTCCATTTTTGCAGTGAAAAATGGGCTAAAATGTAGAAAAAATAATTTAGAAATTCAGTAAGTTTCGCCCATGGACTTTAAATAGTTGAGACCTGAGTAGCAGTCCTTGCCTATGAACTATTTCACCACTGGTGACTGTGGGTTCTATTTTACTTTAATCTAATTGTTGAACACTTGATAAAGTACCTTATGAGCTCCTAACATGTAGCGTGAAATAAACATTTTGGATTTATGCTCCTCATCTCTATTTATACATAAAGTAACAGCTGTATTCATGTGCAGACTAGGGATTGGTTGAGAGGAAATGGGTGAGGAAGTAACTTTTTTTCGGTTAATAGCACTGTGGGAATCAATGCATTGAAGCACACGTCTCAATGATATTTATTTGAATTGGTTTTGATATCTCCTTATACTGTAGTACCCTGTTTCACAATCAAAAATAAAGAAAAATGCTGTTACCTCAGAAAAATCCATTGCGATGTTATAAACTTCTGCAATCTGACAACAGAGGCTATGTAGTAATCTCCCAGGCTTTCGACTTTCTACAGTTCTGCCAATAAACCTCATCACCACTCTGAGGTCCCTGTGTTATGATAAAAATAGCAATAAAATAAAACTGAAAACTATATTTGACATCGATGCTTACAATGAGTCAGTCCAAGTAGAGGCATAGTATATATACTGTGGCAAGTTTTTGTCCCACCCACTTGTGGTATTCATTCCTACTTTTACTGTTCTGCCCATTTTCAGCAACCCCACTTCAATTAAAAGCTAGAAAATAACAAAAATGTGTTAAACAACATGACAAGTTGAGTTAAAACATTGGATTGCACCCCTTGCATTTTAATTGACCCAAGACATACCCCAGTTAAAAAACATGTCCAACCCTCAACCATGCTGCTTGCCCTAAAGTCATGCCCCAGGTGCAAATATGGCCTAAGGCATATCCAGCCACCACACACACTATCAACTGCCTCTGCACATATCTCAGTTGCTGTCCAAAGTACCTAGGACATGCCCCCTCCCCAAATAGTGCATACTGCTCCAAAGGCATGCACTCTGTGCAAAAAGGGACCGGAGACATTTCCAGCCTCCAAACAGTACCAATAAACCCTGAATATGCCAAAAGCAGTGAAAATTTGTTTTCCCAACTTTTAACAACATGAAAAAACAGGTCTAGGACCTAGACTATGAAAGGTGGTTAGCATGTTATCTTGTGCTAGGTGTTGGGTGTAATTCCACACTCATGAGTAGCTTCCTTCTGGTTACTCTTGTTTCCTCCCACTCTCCAAATTGATACTAGGTTAATTGCATCCTGACTAAATTGTCCTAATCTGTGTTTGTATGTGTGTGATTGCATAGGGAAACTAGATTGTAAACTTCAGGGCAGGGACTGCAGTGAATGATTAATCTCTGTAAAGTCCTGTGGAAGATATTGGCGCTATATAAATATGCATGAACTTGGACTAGAACCTCCAGCTAATTATTTTTTTCTTTATGTTTTTATTTCTTCTGATCTTAGATTGCACAATTTAGTTTTGTCTGTATAATCTTATTTTTAGCTTATATGTTACAATGTCTTCTTTGTCTGAGATAGGTATAAATAACCATGCTATCTACTGCTATACAGAGAATCTTTCCAACGGATGCATTTTGAGCGTGTCTGCTTCTTTCTAACAGCTGTTGTTATAGTCTGTATATGTGGTTACATTTGCATATACCTTGGAGAGCTTAATTTAGGATTTAGGAGTTTCCCATTTCCAGGGCTATTTTCTTGCCTGTAAATTTGAATTACTTTCACACTGTGTAATGCCATCTGCAACCTTTGGGATTATTCATGGAGGGTATAGTGGAAATGGGCTCTTGCTCATGCTTGGTAATTGAAAGACTTAAGCCTTATTGCACCAAGGCCTAGTCTGACTGTATGAAGCAACATATTTGTGAATGTTCTCCTGGCAGCCATTTAGAAGCTGTTGTAGTATTACTTTCCATATCTGTAAAGCATTAGTTCTGTGATGGTGCTGTGTAATCATGGCATCTCAATTCATAGGTTCCCAAAGAGAAGTTAAAACTCCTATATATGTCTCGTTGGAATCTTCAACAAGTATGCAAACATTTAGTAAATCCATTAGGAATGAAGGTGTGTATTTCAATTTCAATTGAAAGTTATTATCAGTTGTTCTCCCTGACCAAGAGGCACTGTTTATTGCTTAAAGGATGGCTTGCAGAAGTGAAGGAGTTCATGAGAGGAGAAGAGAAAATAGTGGAAGGGTTGAGAAGAATATTACTAACAGTGCAGAAGGAGACCTAAATCTTTACTTAAATGATAGAGAGTAGAGAAAATATAAGTGCTGTTTATGTATTTCCCCACTATGTTAAGTATACCTTATAAATAAACAAAGTCTGTGGTTTACCTGGGCTCATCTCAGCCTATATCAATTGTAAATACAAATTTTTAGCACAAATACCTTTTTATAGGTGTTGGTATCATAGTTTGGCCAATGCATGTAAGCATATAAGCTCACATGCCATGTTATGGCCCCTTGTATAGTATGGTTTACAACCTGAAGTATAGAAGCACATGGGAAATTTTTGACCAGTGTGGGTGCGAAAGCCATTCTTTTGCATACATGTTTGTCAAATACCAGCACTGTGGTCGCCAAGCACATATGGTCCAACCATGGGTACAGTTATGCATTTGCACACAGAAATGCTTTCGTAGATGTCAGTTACTTAATGTGCATCACAAACACTGCAGCTCAAACCCTAAGCTAAAAATCAAGTGCTGTAATTAAAGTTACCTTGCAGTCCACTGGGAAGCTAATGTAGCCACCCTGGCAATGATTGAGCTTTTGCCACTACCAGACTCTCCATGCACTATGAGCAGATGTCTGTCAGCAGACATTAAGCAGTCTTTAATTTGTTTCAGGAAAAACTCACGTCCCATGAAGCAGTTCACACTGTGAGACAAAAACAAATAAACAGTCCAGTTTCAGAAAACAGAGTTAGAATATAAAAGAATATACACTGCAGAGTTAATTTTTACAATCCATGAAGCGCCGGTCAAGAAATTAATTAGATCCTGTTTTAAATCCGAGTAACAAATGTTTAGGACCTACAACAACAAGGAGCTCCTTGTGACTCCTAGTGACTAATATTAAGTGAGCCCCATTATTATATTCCAACTGCCTCTCAGGCTTTTTACTACTTTTATTGTACATATGCATGAAGCTTTTCATTTACTGGAACTGGTAGAAGTAAACTGAACATCCTGAATTACATCAAAAATACAGTAGCATTGAAATCTGAAAATGACACAAGTGCATTTCTACACTATGAACACTATGAACACTGGCCTGCACCTCCCAAAAATCTTTATAGTTACTAGAAAATAATTGTTTTTAGAAGTGCAAATACTTTCAGTTTGGTGGACTGTAGAGCCCAAATCATAAAAATGTATTGTCTAAGCTCATTTGAAAACATTGAGAGGGTTATTGACTAAAGTCCTGTATTGTTGTGTAAAGGTGTGAATTCGCCAGCTAAAGACAGTCACAATAGACTGCTACTGTCACAGTCACCTCTTTATAATGGGAATATTGTAGCAGTCATGACTTTACTATGGAAATATTATCGCAGTCACAACTTTAAAAATTGTTGCGGTTGTGACTTTACAATGGGAAAATTGTTGTGGTCGCGGATTTGCTATGGGAATTCACTGTTTGAGAATTTGACAGTCAAATTCTCACTTTAGTAAATAACCCCCTTGAAAGTGAATAAGTATTTGTGTATAGGACAGGGGGTTATTCACTAAAGTCCAAATTGTTGCATATAGGTGTGAATTCGCCAGCTAAAGACAATAGACTGCTACTGTCGCAGTCGCGTCTTTATATTGAGAATATTGTCGCAGTCATGAGTTTACTATGGAAAATTATAGCAGTTGCAACTTTTTAAAAATATTTATTTTATTGCGACAAGCTTAATATAATTGCAACAAGTACAAAACTTAGATAACTTTGAATTAACAATACAGTATTTTCATCATTGAACATGTATTTAATTTTAACAGAACGGGAAAGTCATCTATATTGTTTACTGCTCTTATTGTTGTGTATTTATAAACTCAATACATTAAACTCATATGGGTGAAATTTATTAAACTCGAAAAAGCCTTATCGTGACAAACTTTTTTAAATTAAATATATCCATGTAAAGCCATACAGTATAACTACCCTTCCATGGATATATTTAATTAAAAAAGTTCTTCTCTTACGATACTTACCGGGAGAAACTTCAAATCATTCTCCCGAGTTATTAAATTTAGAAAAGCGCAAACGGCTTTTCTGAGTTTAATAAATTTCGCTTATGGATTAATTATAATAAACATGTAACTAAGTCTAGTTGAATAGGATGGCTGTCACTCCCCCAAGGTGACCATTTGTTTACAAGGAATAGGTTAGCGTGTAATTTGTACATTGCCTCATAGTATTTGGTTGCAGTACCATGAGTTATATTGATAATGTGATTTTATTTTTAGCTGTATTTTTCTGGGTAAAGTGAGAATATATGGATACCAGATTAGGCAGAAGTTTTTAACCCTTTCTTCCATTGAGATTCTGGAATGTGTCCAGTCCATGTTGAATAAAAAATTTTCGATAGGTGGGGGCGTTGTTTGTATCCAATTGGCGAGAATTGCATTTTTAGTTGTAGCTTCTATTTTTGTTAATAGTGTACGGTTATATCTGGTTAAAGCTTTATTTTTTTCAAATATTTCTTTATTGCGACATTCACATTTAACAAACAATTGTAACTTTGGTTATTTTCATTTTGATAGTCAGAGGTAACCAGTGCCGGCTCTGCCATTAGGCAGAGTAGGCAAATGGTAGGGGCGCCGCCTGCCTAGGG
>WMED01004877.1:0-20156 GCA_019650415.1 Pipa parva
TCATGAGGTCTAAGGAACTGCCCAAAGAGCTCAGAGACAGAATTGTAGCAAGGCACAGATTTGGCCAAGGTTACAAAAGAATTTCTACTGCACTCAAGGTTCCTAAGAGCACAGTGGAATCCATAATCCTTCAATGGAAGAAGTTTTGGACAACCACAACTCTTCCTCGACCTGGCCGTCCAGCCAAACTAAGCAATCGTGGGAGAATAGCCTTGGTGAGAGAGCTAAAGAATAATCCCAAAATCACTGTGGCTGAGCTCCAGAGATGTAGTATTGAGATGTGAGAAAGTTCCACAAAGTCAACTATCTCTGCAGCCCTCCACCAGTCGGGGCTTTATGGCAGAGTGTGTTGATGGAAGCCTTACCTCAGTGCAAGACATATGAAAGCCCACATTCAGTTTGCAAAAAAAAAAAAAACACATGAAGGACTCCCAGATTATGAGAAATATGATTCTCTGGTCTGATGAGACAAAGATTGAACTTTTTGGTGTTAATTCTAAGCGGTTCATCTTCCAACAAGACAATGACCCTAAGCACACAGCTAAAATAACAAAGCAGTGGCTTCAGAACAACTCTGTGCCCTCTTGACTAGCCCAGCCAGAGCCCTGACCTAAACCCAACTGAGCATCTGGAGGGACTTGAAAATTGCTGTCCACCAATGTTCACCATCCAGCCTGAGGGAACTGGAGAGGATTTGCAAGGCAAGGATGAGTGACAGAGGATCCCCAAATCCAGGTGTGAAAAACTTGTTGCATCATACCCAAGAAGACTCATGGCTGTACGAGCTCAAAAGGGTTCTTCTACTCAGTACTGAGCAAAGGGTCTGAATACTTAAGACCATGTTGTACTTCAGTATTTCTTGTTTAATAAATTTGCAAAAATATCTACATTTCTCAATTTGAGATTTGTTTTGATCGATACTTACTGAGAGGAACTTTTTCCATTGAATTTTTCCATGGAATGGTAGCCATACTACAGTAATGTAAAGTATTGCTACCCTTTCCATGGATATATTAAATGAAAAGAATATGCTTACAGAGAGATACTTCTGAGTGTTCACCCGATTAAACTCGGGAAAGCGAAAAAGAGCTTTTTCGAGTTTAATAAATTTGGACCAAATAGAAACCATTTTCTTAAGGAAATATTAGAAGCAGTTATGAGAAGCAATACAGGCCTCATTTATCTTACTTTCACATACAGTACCTATTTTTACCATAGGTGTCCATTTCATGCAGTGGTGTCCACTAACCCTTTTGTATGTAATAGCAGCTTTTATGAGCTTCATGGGTGTTGCTAGGTTTTTGTGAGCATGCCGGCCGAGTTACAAATTCAATAAGCCTCAAAGCAGTCAGTAAGAAGTTAAACTATACAGCTGAAAGTGGTTAAACTGGAAAGGCAAATAATTCATAAAACAAACAAACAGAAGTAAATACTGAAGACCAAGTTCAGCTTGTCTTAAGGCAGTGGTGGCAAACCTTTTTGGCACCGTGTGCCGAAAAGGTGACGTCACTCACCAGCACCATCCCCCGAATTTCCAGCACTGATGAGCAACATCGCACCTGCATCGAAGGAGGAGTGTGCCTGCATCGAAGAAGGAGAGCTCACCAGTGAGCGAGCGCTCCTTTAGTGCAGGCCGCGAATCTGGACTGAAAACTATCAGGTCGGCGGGTCCATGGCCTGCACTGAAGGCAGCGGTGGCACTGGTGCACGTGCCCACAGAGAGGGCTCTGCCTGCCCTCTCTGGCACACGTGCCATAGGTTCGCCATCCCTATCTTAAGGTGACAGCTATAAAGCAATCTTTGCAACAACAATCATTGTTGCATCACTGGAAACGGACAAAAAACAACTAAAGATTAATAATTGAACAAGATCATTAATTATAGAGAGCGGAGTTAAAAAAAGTTCAAGCTTGCTTAAACAAGTTGCCAAATTGATTTAGGCAATCATGGTTGATTGCTTTAATCAGTTGATGAACTAAGCAATTGGATTGATCATTCTTTTCTGAAAAAAAAATCTCCCTTAAATGTAGTGCTGTAAAAAGATAGGCTTTGCATTATCCTTTCTGATTAACTCTACTGTATTGTAAATAAAACACTGTTCTCCACAAACTTCAGTAAAGAAGACTTTATTCATAAGGCTTAAAGTGCACCTGTCACTTCAAAACTCTAATACTAATTTATGTTGTACTAATGAAATAAACATTTTTGTAAATATATATGTTTTTTTTTTCAAATGTACCTTTAAACAACATTTCTCTTTGTCATCTTCCATCAGCCTCCCTTTTCTTTCCCAAGTATTGGGTAGGCAGGGCTAAATGATGATTTCCAGTGTCGGCAAGGCTCGCGAGGCGCGACTCGAGTCGCCTCGCCGAGACTGGAATCCCTTTAAAGCATTCGCTGATATCCACGTGCAGGACATCAGCAAGCGCATAACAGTCTGTGCGAGCTGAGGTGAAGCATCGCAAGGTGAATTTGCACCTTGCAGAATTACCCCCTAAATTTAAGGTTAGATCTGATGCTTTCTGCCTGTGTGTAATCCTTATAGTTTTTAGGGGAAAAAAACAATACATTCATTTAGAAATCTTCTCCCAATACCAATGGAAATTTAATTTAGGATTAATTCAATGGCATAGTTCTTAACATTCATTATTCTCTGTCTTTTCTGATGCACTCTTGAAATGAAAGGGACAGCAACACCAAAAAATTAAATTACATTTATGAATTAGAAGCAGCGTGTGACTGGATAACCTTTTTGACTTACTTTTATCTGTTGTCACCTACAGCATGCTGATTACATATGATGACTTAGTCAAAATATCAGACTTTGGTACCTCCAAGGAGCTCAGTGACAAGAGCACCAAGATGTCATTTGCGGGTACAGTTGCTTGGATGGCTCCAGAGGTAATACGTAATGAACCCGTGTCTGAGAAGGTGGATATCTGGTGAGTCTGGTGATATGTAAAATCTGTTGACATTTATTTATATTAGCAAATGAACAATATTTTCAATAGGTAATTTAGGTTACATGTATCTTGCATTAAAGCTTCAAAGGAATATTAGTTATTGAGGATATCAAATTCCAATTATTCCAGCCATAAGAACCACTTATCGTACTTCATAGGGAAAAGCAATGGTATATGCGTTATCTCCCTGATTGGATGTCCAGCTTAGTTGTTCCATTAGACGCTCAACAGCATTAAGCCCATACACCCTTTGTTAGGTGTTTATGTTGAGTGTGCGTGGAAATCCCATGGATAGACCACAGCCATTACAGTAGGCCTTGCCACTGGCACAATAGACTTCTTCAATCTTCAACACCTATATGAAAAGTTTCAGAATGTAAACTATGTTGTGAGAGTGTTCATTAAAAACAGGACAGAACCTGACAATAAGTGTAGTCAGGAAGCAAGCCCTGGTTAAGTGTGTGGCAATTTTTTTTCTCTTGCATTTATGTATTTTATATCGATAGGAAGATGTATGTATAGTAAAACAATCTTTACTAAGATTAAATAACCTTTACAGAAAAACTAAAGGTCTATGTAAATCATACTCTACCCCCTTATATCCATTCAGCACTGATAACAATTTATAAATTTAGTGAAAATTCAGTTAGATTTTACAATTCTTCAGTTAGAGTTGAAATTGAGGCTGCTGTGACTTCAGCTCCAATCAGATTAGATACAGTGGATTTTAATGTAAAGAATTTTTTCTAATTATCAAAGGTGAAGCATTTTAATATGTTTTGCCATGACCCAGTTGATCTGTTTTGACATGTTCTGATGAACTTTTTTTCCATGCACATAAAAAATGGCATTATATCTAAAATGTGCCCAAAGGTCAGACTAAATTCATAAGTGGACAATGACTTTGGCCACAACTGTGGCTCTGACTGTTGTTTGATGCTCTGGACATGTTCGGCTTGGCATTGGGGGTGGGGAGCGATTTAGCGCAGACCAAAACAATTCTATAGAGGACTCATCAAGAGGAAACAGGTATTTGTTACATTTTGAAAATGACCTCCTATAAATGATTTGTTGCCATTTACTGTAAGTGTTATCACAGGATGCGAGGACCTGTCAAGTAGTCATGGTGATATGCTCTTCAAGTGCACTGAAGAGACTGCATGAGCATTGCTGTTAAAGTGACATTGTATCCTGTAAATCTCATGGTTAGACATTCTGCTGAACATTAAGCTGCTGGTTTCTCCACAGGCAGAAGTCTTTACGAATCTGCTCCTTAGGGGAACAAAATGACGTGTCTGACATCTGGCAAGCTGCCAAGTCAG
This sequence comes from Pipa parva, assembly GCA_019650415.1. Lineage (NCBI taxonomy): Eukaryota > Metazoa > Chordata > Amphibia > Anura > Pipidae > Pipa > Pipa parva. The sequence goes on from WMED01004877.1 coordinate 4,286, forward strand.
AGGGTCCAGAGAGCTAAGACCTGCTGTTTCCACTTAATTACATTAGTCAATTTTTCCACTAAGCGTGCAGTAGAAGAATGGGAGAATGCTAGTTTGATGTGGAGATGGCAAAACATGCAGTGTAAAGAGATAAAGTGGTCATTAAAAAACAAAAGAAAACCCCTTCTATCCAACTGGGAATATATGCTTCTTTTTAAGTGTATCATTCATTGACTTTTTAATAACAATTATTTTTGCATATTTCATATTCATTTTTTCATTTTTTTTTTTCTAAAGAAAGGCATGGTGCAGTGACTGAGATTCTGCCCCCTGTTGCTAGACTCTTTGTACTACAAGTTGTTAAGGCTTTTAGGGGATTCATCCACAGAGGGAATGGTTTAGAAATATATAGAAACCAACAAGGTTTCTTTCTTTATTCTAGTTCCCCTGTGCCAGTGAATGCTTATTGGTAGATATGGGCTACTAAATCTCAGTAAATGAGATGCATCAAGTGCCACTGACTGGACATTTGAGCTAGTGGTCATATTGGCTATGGATCACCCCTCAGCTGTTTTGGCAGCAGAATACTTGCCCCCAAGCACTATAGCTGATCAGTGATGAAGGAGTTAATTGAAACTCCTTCAGTGCTTGATGACCGTCACTGTCTTTGCCGCCTACCCTTTCCTCAAGGCAGAATTGCACATGCACATGTATTCTGAAAAGTAGTGGATCACTGACTCTTTGGGGAATTGAGAAAAATGCCATTTAGAAAGAAGATCCAGCTAACACATAAAAATACTTTATAGAAGGAGCAGACAGGTAACAGAGAGAGGGAGAGTGTTGAATGAGTTTCTGTTAGCTAATTAAGTGCCAGTTGCAACCTAGAGGCATCCTGGAGCAGACCAGAGGATAAGCAAAAAGGATTCTGGGAGGAAACCAGTTGCTTTGCACCGACATTGGTCTTAGGAGAAGTAAAACTGGGGGAGAGCTGCTTTCTATCAGGCATTTTTCATTAATAGCTGTGAAAAAGTTGTTAGAAGAGCACAATGAACATTTATATATAGATCTTGCCTGACCCTACATTTTAAAAATGTGATTAAACCTGTAGAAAAAAAATGTTTGATGTGAGTTGGTCTCAAAAACCCACGGTGTTGTGGAAAAAATATGTTTTTTTGCAATGATTTCTTAGATTAATACAGTAATTAGTTGATGAGACTGCTTCCCAGAATGCTTATTTTTGCAATGAAACAGCAACAAAGTAAGTGACATGGTAAGCCTTCCTCCCTACACCTCTCTGCAATAGGTACTTGTTCTTTATCCCAGGGAAAACTTGGGGTCAGTCAAGAGTATTTCAACTAGAACAAAAGCCACTGATAACTACTTTGTGCTTGTCATCCTTTAATCACCCAGGCAATATTCTATCCATTTGCCTTTGGAATTTTTTACACCAGCAGATCTTACTCATCTCTTATGCAGCAGTGTATAAAAAGTCTTGGCATATTCTGAGTAGACCACAACCGCTGCAGTAGCCCTGTCCAGCAGACTACTTACTTTCCTATAAAAAGCAAGTAAATCAGTCTGACAGATTTGACTTTCATAAAAGTTTGCTGACTGCTACATTTGATCCTCTCTGAAAAAGCAGACTGCTATGTATAATATCTTAATATATAATATCTTTCTTGCCAAAAATGTCACACTTACAGGTCTGTAATTTCCTAGTTCTAACCATTTCCCCTTTAAAAACTGGAATTGTGCCTTCTATTCTCTAGTCAATTGACACAATAACCTACTTTCCTATTATTTGTATTTAATATTACTGCTCGCCAGTTGACGTCCAGGTAACTTGAGACCTCAGTGACTTATCCTGACTATTGTGTCTTTTTGTCTGCTACTGGTGCAGAGGATCTCTGCTTTTTCTGTCTGTGTTCCTCTTTAAAGAACCTGTCAGAAAAAGAAAATTGCCATTTAGATTGGCATGATAGCTTTTTTGTATGCAGTACTTTATTTTAAAAAAATGTCATTTGAAGATTGAGATTGGAATTGAAGTTGAATTCCTGATTTTCATTGGTTTGTGCTGTCATAGATTGTGCATTCTGGGGCATTTTATGAATATCAAAATTTCCTTAGGAAACAAGAGAACTGGGCAGGATTTTAATTTACTTAACAGATAAAAGATGCTGCAACAATAAGGAAGGAAAAGAAACTCTCAAAAATGCAAATCAGATATTCAAAGATAACATTTTTACCAGTAACTATGTAGGAACAACTGCCATGTCGAAATAGGATTTTCTTTGAGGTTGGAGTTTTATAAAAAATAAGGTTACCTGATCAGCTGATCATCTGAATAGTGAAGGACACATATAAAGCTGCATTTAACAGGGCTCCACTGGATTTAGGGATGTATTAATCAATGACTAAAAACTGACAACTCCATTATTGGTCACTTTGCCATGTTAACTACACACGTTTGCCGTTTTGATAGCATCACAATTTCATTTATAGAAACCTTTAGATAAGGTGGCCAAGGCAATGGTATTTTCCATTCTAAAACTTTTTTATAAACTATTTTTAAAAATGGAAGAGGGAATGAAATAAAAAAATGAGTGTCAGTTGTTGCTGTGTGTCAGCCATTTATAAAGATGGAGGAGAAGATCAGATTGCAGGAAACAAGGCTTTTGTCTTTTTTCCTCCTCACTCACCCTCCCCTTTGCTTTCCTTGTCTTATTCCTTCATTTGTTGCATCTCTTTAACCATGGATTCATTTTAATCTGGGAAGTGGGGGCATTATCACTAGTACAAGGGGCCAGACAATGTTTCTATGGAGACAGAACATAAGATTGGTGGGGGATTAATGTCCATCTGTCATAGTGTGACCTCTTCCTAAAAGGGCAGCATCACATTATTTCTCAGACTCATGGCGCACACATACACGTGCGCACACAGGCTTCCAAGCACCCACTTAGCTCTCATCTTTGCTAAATAAGCTTTCCGAGGACTTTGCTGCAGATGGGGCCTCGTTTTCTCCAGGCTCTGTCGAATCAAGATGGAGATGAGTCATTTTATTAGTTGCTGTAAATAAATCTACTGAAATAAATGATTAATGATTTAGATTTGGGATATTGCACGACAAAAGGAAATAGTTTCATTTATTTCTCCATCATTTCTAAAGGAATTGTGTAATTTGTTAATGCCAGACAAGCTGTTGACATTTCAGTGCATTTAGCAGTGTGTAAATTTACTCTACATTAACAGATGCCTTGCTTAGTGCATAGTGGTATTCACAGGCTCTGCATTAAATGGAGGGTATCTGCAGGCATTGTATTTGCAATGTAGTATTTGATCAGCATATTATGGTCAGGCCACACAAAGCTTGTAGGGAAAACATGAAGCTTTCTCCACTGATAGTACTTCCTGTCACTCTGTTCCTGTTACCCCCACAATTACCCATTATCTACTTCCCACTGCTTTGTCTTTTACAGCCACTCTTCCCCCACTTGTAGTGTACCCAGGTCTCAAACCCCTAAAGCCAGCCATGATTTTCCATACCTTGAGCCTCTCCAGAGTAGCATGTAAACTGATTGATACTGTTTGTAGCATTCTAGCATTCAGGCAATGGCATAACATACTGGAAAAGAATTTAGATAAAAAAGGCTTGAAGAAGAACAGACACAAAAGAGAGACTTCAGTGATGAAAAAATAATTAAAAATTAAAAATCCCCCTTCAGAATAATTTGAAGTCATTTTATGAATCCCAATGGTGCCATTGACTCACTATGCAGAAACATATATTAAACCTTTGAAAGCTTAGAGTTGCCCCATTCACAATATATGCTGGTGGATAGGACTCCTATCATAGGAGTTAACAGCTAGATTTTTTTTACCATAATTTTGAGCTTTTATCACACATGACAAATGTTTACAAAATGGACACTACAATGGAAGTTTGGAAGAATGTGGACCTGTCACCTTTAAAACAAAACTTGGGGGGGGGGGGGGGGGGAGGAGCAAAGCCATGTGCCTGGTTTTCTGATTCCAAACCCTTCAAAATATCCAGCTACCTAGAATGGATTTAAAAAAGAGAAATTTTCCTGTCTCTCCAAGTGGCTCCATGATAACCTGGAGATCCCTTGGTCAGGGAAAAATTGACATTGAGGCCATTCTAGCCGAGTTTATTCTGTATTGTATAAAAAATAACCCAAATAATGAGGCCACTGGGAGCATTTGGGGGTAGTGGAACACCATGATCATTTTAGTCTAAATTAACATTTAGATTGTCAGGTGCCTTGCTTGCCACCATGGTCTTTGTAGCAGGTTCTATTGAATATCTACTTAGATGACTACAAAATCTGTGACAATGGTTGAAATTTGTACACATTTAGCTCCATTAATTGCATTTTATCCATTTAACCTCATACCTCACTCCTTGTGTACCGTGTACATTGTCTCTATCTTATCTCTTTCTCTCCTCCTTTCCTCTCGGTGTACGTCAGCATTCCTTAGGGATCTGTTCTGTGTTCGTAGTAAGATGCTGGCTGCTATGGAAATGACGTGTGACTATATAATGAGGCTGCTTTTTCATATGTGTAATGTGGAAGTACAGAGAAAAGCATCTGATAAATTCTTGCCATATATGACATCTAGCAAATTTGTGATTTTACTATTCACATTTCTTCTTTTTTACCTTAAACCGAAAAATTAAATTTCTTTTCTCCTCCATTAAACTACACTATACATTCATAATATCTTATTTCATCCACCCTTAACCCGCTGGCAGCACCAATATTTGGTTTTATAGATTCCCAGTGGAAGTGTCTGCAGCTGTTACGTTGTATTTTTGCCTTGACCTTTCCCACTAACCTCTCATACGTTATCTTAGATGCTGACACGTGGCTCCTTAGTATCTTTATTAACCATGAAATGTAGAATAATGAGCTCCACCACTTGCTTTGGGTAGTTTATGTTTATTTTCCCCTTGCCTTTCAGGTCTTTTGGAGTAGTTCTTTGGGAGCTGTTGACTGGAGAGATCCCATATAAGGATGTAGATTCCTCAGCCATTATATGGGGTGTGGGTAGCAATAGCCTTCACCTCCCCGTGCCATCCAGTTGTCCTGATGGATTCAAGCTTCTTCTGAGGCAGTGCTGGTAAGTACAGTGCCCCACTTTCACTCCCTTCCTCCTATTAAGGCACCATTTTGTAACATACAGATTAACATGTCCCTTTAAATGATACCATTCTTTGTAGGAAATAGAAAAAGTAAGTAGTTATTTTATGAACAAGGTATAGAGAAGTAGCTGTGCTTTTACTGGTGCACATACAACCAAAGCACTTACTGTTTAATTTCAGTGTTGAAATTTACTTTATTTAGAAGAGAAATTAGAAAGATGAGTCCTGTAGTATTCTATGATACTTTATTGACTTATAAGAGAGGAGGGTACAAGCACTGCACATGCTACTCTATAGCCTTTTGAAAAGGAGCCCATCTGTTTCATCTTTTTTGTAGCTATTGTTATTCAAAGCATTTGGCTTCATTCCTCTTTCCTTCTGAGAGGCTGTCATATACTTATCTCATGAGGATTCCCTCTTGCTTTCAGGGGTGCAAACATAATTACACATACAGTATGTGTACTTGTATCAGTAAAGGGTTATAAAGCTATAACTTACAGCAGGCACCCACAGTCTTGCCATTGTCATGGATGCTGGGAGTTGTAGCGTGACAAAAGCTGGAGGGGCCTATCAAAACTTGGCATGCCTTTTGAAATGATAAAACAGTGCAATACCCAGAAAACAGCACAAGAGAAGAACATATGCTGAAACACAAAGGAAGTGGTGTATTTGCTACCAACAAAGTTCACACTTTTACACTCCTATAAACCTGACGAAGGATGGATTCTACCCCCGAAACATTGCTGTTTGTTAACCTGCACTGATGGTTTAATGAAATAAGGTTCTATAACTTACTGTGTGTGTGTGCAGATTCTATTCCTCTGCTTTGTTGACAATTTTGTGATGTGAGTCCATCATCTAAGAATCTAGCACAACTTTATTACATACTGGTGTGCACTTCGCTGTCAAGTCATACCTGTTGATATAATATCTATAAATATAATATATATATATATATATATATATATATATACAGTATATATATATATATACTACATATATTATAAGAATTTTATAGTATATTATAATAATGTATACATTATTTCATATTATCTGGATTCCCCTTTAGCCAGAGTTCTATTAGGTTTTATATATATTATTTATCACAGATAAAATAATAACCAGCCTATGACATAACTGAACCTTCAGAAGGCATTTAATAGGATGCATGTGGGCATCTAATGGCTGGTAGTGAGTAGTAATTCCTGGGTGTATAAGGCCAATCATGTCATGTGGTTTGCAGCAACTTATACTCTCACCCAGGCCCTGGGCTGGTTGTTGTGGTTTATCAATTCAGGTGATGAAATCCTCCCAAACATCACAGTAAATAGTCATAGGTAATAAAGTAGATTAGCTTTTCTCTGGTAATTTCCCTCTGTATCTTGGCACAAAAGGCAGCCACCTGTTCACCTGTATGCATGTGCCATTTAGTTACAAATAAGTGGCAAATATTTCTCAATCATAAACTGTGAAGGTAATCATCTCCTTTATGTTACTCTTTGACCTTTAGGAACAGCAAACCTAGAAACCGTCCCTCATTCCGGCAAATTCTGCTGCACCTGGATATTGCTTCTGCTGACGTCCTTTCTACCCCACAAGAAACATACTTCAAATCCCAGGTGAGGGCCTCACTTTAAATCTAAGGGGAGTGGATAATAATTTATAATGGCATAGCAAAACTGTATAGCTAATTTCAGGGACATATGCCCCTATGTACAGGTCATATTTTAGATAGAAAAATAAAGTATATTTGTTTGTTCACATGACCACATGTGACAGATGATATTCAAACATGTACTTCATAAGTATATTTTAAGAATGTCAGTAGCATTTCAGGACAATGTGCAGTGTTCCATTCCTACAGTGCCCCCTTTCAAATTCATTATGACAGTGCCCTAGTTGCCCTACACTTTTGCCCTTATAGCATGATGTGTATGACTAGTATGAAAAGTATAGTGGGTATATAAGGACTACAACTAATATAGTATATTATAGTAGTAGTATATGCCACTTCTTTGTGTGATTTTACTGATCAACATGATTACCTATTAGAAAGGTAATTACTCTGACTCATGATATAACGATCATATGTGTGTAGTGTTACTTTAAAATTCCCATATATATTTTATTTATTTACTGCAGGTGGAGTGGCGTGATGAGGTTCGGCTCCATTTTGAGAAAATCAAGTCAGAGGGAACATGTTTACAGCGTCTAGAAGAGGAGTTAATAACACGACGCCGGGAGGAGCTTAGGTGGGAACTTAGAGACTTGCTGTTGTCAGTATTGCAATAAACTGTACTATACTATAATGATCAGTAATGTCATTTAATCAGTGTAATCAATCTACACACAAATGGCAGGAGCTTTTGGTATGCAGTATGTGCTTTAGAATGGTCATTCAGTCTGATTGTTTGTAGACATACACACGTTAATATGTGTTCCTCCACTGCAGGGGTTGGCAACCTATGGCTCTTGAGCCAGATGTGGCTCTTTTGATGGCCACATCTGGGTCTTTGGCTGTAACGAGTGGTGCTCACATGCAAGCATCGCACGTTACAGTCTGCCTGCTAATTGCCGGCATGCGCTGTAGAGAGACAAAGCTCTCTCAGCGCTTCCTGGTTGCTAGTCAATCCGGAGCTGCGACATCACCGGCGTCCAGGTTGCTAGCCAATCCGGAGTCGCTGAGCCTATGTGAAGTCAGCTGCTCCAGATTCAGAAGGGCTGAGAGAGCCGCACGTATTTAGCTCTCTCAGCCCTAAAGGTTGCCGAGCCCTGCTCTACTATTATCAACTGTAATACTTTTCATACTGGGAAATCAATACGCACTTTTAAAACACACTGTATTTTATAAATATGACTGCCACTATGAGTCAAACAGATAATTATACATATTATGTAGATGAGTGTAGGTAGGTAGATGATCAAATTTGCCACAATTCAGATGTTCGCCTACAACAGAAACTTACCACTGGGATTTGTATTTGTCCGCAGGAAGGTCAAAGGATGACTAATCCTCCTATAAAATGTAAAAAAAAAAAAAAAATGAGTATTTGTGTCCCCATCATAGGTAAAGACTAAAATCAATGGTAAATTCTCTCCATAAAGAGGTGTGAAATACATTGCACATTTTGTTGTCCTTTCAAAGGCATGCGCTGGATATTAGAGAACATTATGAACGCAAGCTGCAGAGAGCAAACACACTGTATGTGGAACTAAATTCTCTCATGCTGCAATTGGAACTAAAGGAGAGGGAGCTGCTGAGGTGAGTACCTCCCCCAATGCAGGGGAATTTGTGTTGTTGTATTGCTTTTAAAAAAGTGAATTTTCCTCTACTTTCAGCCATTAATGAAGATTCTCATTCCATGAAATGATTTAATATTCATAAATTAAGAAAGCCAAAATGCCATATATCATTGCCTTCCATGTACCTGTGCAGCTCTGGGCTTACACTTTACCAGATGTTATCATGTAGAGTTGACATGAGTTAGAGAGTCATGAAAGAAAGGGCTGCTTTTGGGGGGGGGGGGGGGGGGGGGGGGGGGGCAGTTTCCCTAAAAATAATTTGTTTTACTGGAAATAACAGTGGTTCAAACACTCCAGGGACTTGTGTGACAGTTGTATGAGGATAGAGGAATTCTTTTCTGTGGTATTCAAAGAGTGAAAATTGTGTTATCCATGAACTTTTCAGAAGAGAGCAAATACTGGAGAAGAAATATCCAGCACTACTGCGCCAGCAACCTCGTCCCTCTAGCACAATGGAAAAACTTATTAAAAAGAGGAACGTACCCCAGAAATTATCCCCACATGGGAAAAGGTAACATTATGTTCTGTCATGTTTGTAATTTGGGTTTAGACAAAGTACCAGACCATAGGGGGACATTTTTAACAAAATCAAAAAGGTTTTTTTTGTTGATCTAATGTTGGAGAAACAGTGATTATTTTATTATGCCAATATCGCTCATTTAAAAATACTGTTTTTGCCATGTAGAAAATCACTTTTAATGCCTTGTTTTTAACATTGAAAAGTTGTTTTCAATCAGCAAAAAGTTTGATAAATATAATGTGTAGTTTATATAGAAACAGTGAGTTGGGTGACTTTTTGCCACATTTTTATATTTTGGCTGTCGCCTTAAGGGATCTTAGACAAAGTTCTTGAATTAGTAACATAGTAACATAGTAACATAGTTTATAAGGCTGAAAAAAGACACAAGTCCATCCAGTTCAGCCTATTTTCCTGCAATGCTGCAATGTTGATCCAGAATTCTGTAAAGTAACTAAGCCTGGTGGCAAGGAATGCGCAGGGATAGGTTAAAATTCTTCTGATAATGCAGCATTGCAAATGTGCTGTTACTGTTTTCATTTTTTAATTAAAAAAGCATCTGGCAAACTAGGTAAGCTGACTGTATTGTATATATTTTCTGTCATGTTTAAAACAGAGGAAGTTAATTCCTTAATTGGATTGCTAAAATAGATTTATAGTTCTTGTAAAAAGTCCTGCATTACATTTTTACCAAAGGACTTTATAGATTTAATTTTAAAATATGCAAAAAGTTTAAATGTACCTTCCACACCCCCTATTTTATTTTTAGATTTTATTATGCAGGTATCCATGTACCAAGCAGAAATAATAGCAATCGAATGGTTCAAGAGACCCATTTGCATTCAGTATCTGTTTCCATATGAATATGGGAATGTCAAAGTGTCCTCTGCCTTTTACTATTCATCCCTCCAGTAATGCAGCTGGGTCCACACTGCTGCCTGGGAGGCTTAGTATAACTAATTCTGCTTATGCTCCTACAATTATAGGGGGAACACATATGCTTTAGATAACAGTTTTTTTGGTTTTTTTTTTTTTTGGGGGGGGGGGGTGTTGTTGTTTTCTTTTTGCTGAGGAAGTTTCTTCTTTAACTTTGATCTTCATCATTTTAAATCTTAGGCCTGACATTTTAAAATCTGAAGTCCTGCTCCCCAAAGTAGACTTGTCCCCATCTACCCCTTCTGGTTGCCAGAAACTTCCTCCATCCCCTGGAAGAGGTCGTCGGGGAAAGCCACGGTACCGTAAGGCAAAAGATATGGTCAACGCAAGGGCTGCAGTTACCCCTGAGCCTACCCCTCAGACACAACCACCCCCTCGTGACCCACATCCTCTGTCTTCCTCAAGTCCTGACCTGTTATGTACCCCTCTGGAGGCTGAAGCACGCCGTGGAAGTCAGAGTGCAGAGTGTTCACCTGTTCGATCGTTGCCTGGACCGCCGAGCCCAGATTCCCCTTCTGGAAGGGCACCAGGAAGCAGAACCACCAGAGGTCAGCACCTCACACCATCTGCCATGCTGTACAGAGCAGCTGTCACGAGAAGTCAGGTACTTGCCATAATCTATTGTTTTGGTTTCAGCAGAGCATTTTCAGATAAAACAGAATAACATGCTGCATCTCCAGTTACTTATGCCTATATTTAGAATTTGGCACACACAGACATATTTGAAATTAACTTGGCCTTTACTTTGCTAAATCTGCGCATCAATACTCTTTATACCCACCACATGGCTTCCAAAGGATTTCAGTGAAGCCTGGATAAAATGAAAAACAAGATGAAGAGGAAAATAGTTTGTTTTAGTATGTTTTAAAAGTTCTCATATTGTTCTTTTAAGGGGGATAATTGCTGAAGTTTGGGAATTTATACAAGCAAATACGCCGGGCTGGCTTTGGTGTCAGTCCAATGTGACATTTCAGGACCTCCCTACTTAAAGAAACAGTAACATCACTTTCTGAATATTCACATAAGAAAGCTACTGCTCACTGTTGGAGCCTTTCAAAGCTAGGGACTATAAGTGAATGAATACCTTTTTAGACCTAATGTATGAGCAGATAGAAATATCTCATGCAATCAAAAAGATGCGCTCTTATGTATGGCTCAAGGTACAAGCTTAGAAATACCAAGTTGCCAACTACAAATATCATTTGGCATGTTTATCTTGTAGAAGCGAGGACTGTCCTCAGAGGAGGAAGAGGGGGAAGTGGACAGTGAGTTGGAGATGGAGAGGCGACAAAGGTGAGTGCACATTGCTCCCTGTACTTTCTTAGAATATCTATACATTTGTTAATAGACACCCATTTAATTGGTGGATGTGGCTTTATACACAGCAATAAAGTCAATATTTGCAGTTCTCCTTAGTGCCTCTTTCCTTGAGTGCAGGTCCCTAGATACTTCGGCCAGTATCACTGTATGAATGAAATTTATTAAGGTCGGAAAAGATCGCTCTCGCATGAGTTTATTGCACGAGATCTCTTGTTGTTCCTGTGAGATTACCGCGCGAGTTTTTTCCAATCTCGATTTTTTTATAGAAAGGCAACCATACTTAACATTGTTAGTATGGCTACCTTTCTATTTAAAAATGTTGTAAAATTGAGATTGAAAAAATCTAGCAGGAACCATGCAAGATCTCGCTCGATAAACTCGTAAAAGACCGAAAAAACTCGCATACTCACATACTACTAATGTAAAGTATGGCTGCCTTTCTATCGAAAAATTCAAATCGAACAAAAACTTGCGCGGTAATCTCGTGGATACAGCATGAGATCTCATGTAATTAACTTTAATAAATTTCGCCCCAAACCTCTATATACAACTTCTAATAGATTAAACCAGCGTTTAAAAGGAAGAACATAGCTTGCAGGTTCTGCATACAAACAGTGGTAATAGAATGAATAGCCCACGCTAAACAGTTCAGTGATTTTAACTATAGCTCCATAGTTGCATGTCACCTTTACAAGAAACCTGATGATCCTTTTTTTTTTTTTTGGTTTGGCATAGCAACTAGGAAAAATCTTATCACTGAAGTTGAATTTCTGATTTGTGATATTTTAAGTGTGTTTTGTTTTTTGCAGCCATCTTTTGAATTATCTGCAGGTGCGCTTAATATTCTAATCAGCATAGTTGATAATTAACTAGGAAATAGCAGAGTCCAGTAATGCCCTTTTAAAGATGCTTCCTGTTAACTGATTGGCTGCTTTTGGAGTTGTGATTCTTTTAATGAAGGTTGCTTTGTCCAATTAGATTTTTTTCCTCTGACATTTCTTACAAACTACTTCAGGATTCAGCAGATTTCATCATGGGGGTATAGATGTTTTTTTGATGGTATAAAAATGGTTTAGGAATGGGATTTATTCATTAATACATCATCTAGTTACTAATTGGAAATAAAGAAGGTATTAAGGCAAAATTTCAGATATTTTTTATCACTTTCTACGTGAAGAATCAGGTAATAGGAAAGTTTTATGTGCTCCTCCCTTCTATGATAACATTTTACAAATCGCTAACAATCATCTTAATTTAATGACTGAATCATGAGATTTTATTCTAATTCATCACTTAGGTGATAGGAATAATTCACAAAACAAAAACATTATACTTTTATTTTGTGACTGGAGAGATAAATAATATTAGGTAACAAAACATGAGCTGAATGTTCTTAAGGGGCACTATAGTGCTGATACAACTGCACACATACATATAAAACTCCTTTATACTAAGCCAATTGCTGACGCAAATAGTTAAAAAAACGTTTAGGGAAAAAATAATACTTGTCGTTTGTTTCCCTTAATTAGTTTTCCTGAGAGCTGACATTTTCCTCCCCCTGCTCCCCCTCCTCTTTCTGTTTGGCAAGTCAGGCAACACGAGAAGAAAAAGCTGCCTGACTGCTATTGGTTAAGCAGTGTGCTGATCCTTTGACAAATTAAGCTTGTTTACAGGAGATTACAGAGGGAAAGGTAACTTGTGCTCATGTGCTAAGTAGTAAGTAGGGCAAAAATGTCCAGGGGAAGGGTACCTTTTCATGTAAAACTATCCAGTACACATCACACACATTTCCTGGTGCAGGAGCTTATCAGTGCTGCCAGCTCAACCATTCTGCATCACATGAAAAACTACTGGGGAGAAACACTTCTCACTAAGTTATAGTACTGCATATGTAAAGATGTAATCTGACTATAGTTCCCCTTTAAAGCTCATGAAAATTCATATCTATTTTGGGGTCGGATGTAATAACAATGTTATGTCTCTAATTTAAATGGGACACATGAAACTTCAAAGCTGCAGAATAGTGTATTCAAATTTATCAATTGTGCCTGCCTACCTCATATCACCTCCTACATGCATAGGATGACCTTTAGAGACACTGCATTTTTATACTGATATTAGAGTTAAAAGACCATGGTGAAATTTATTAAAGTTGAAAAGGCTGTTTTTTGACTTTTTGACCTTAAAATATGATTTAAAAAATTCAAAAACTATCGAGAAATCGTAATCAAATTTTCAATATCGCAATATAGAATTTTTCCATCGAAATTATCGATATGGATTTTCCATAGAAATAAACAGATTGAAAAGTTTTGATCAAATTTTCGATATGGCGATATCGGTAAAATTGATATCATGATATCGGCAAAAAAAAATCGATATTGCGATATCAGTAGAAATTAATCGATATCGCAATATCGATATTTTTCATTTTATTACATTCGCCCCCCCCATTAGTGTAAACCTTGTCATTATTGTAATATTTACCACTGCAAAACAATAATGAAAACATGTAATTCCAACACCACTAACCACATGAAATCACTCTAGCTTCTCTGCAATCAAAAACCTTTCTTTTTTTAACTAATGATAGTGTGATTCAGCATGAGTCACTGCACCTACACATCACCTACTCACTGTGAACTTTTCATTCATACCATGGGTAATTCTGATTTGTGTTTAAATGGGATTCTCACTTTAACTGTTTCAATAAGTTGTATGCTTCTTTATTTTGTGGGTTTTTTTTCTTTTTTTTCTAGTTTTGACTTAATTAACTTTTAGCTCCAAACCTAATCTACAGCACACCAAAAATAATTATTTAAAACATATACCCCTTTAGGAAATAAGATGTTTCTAAATAAATATTGAAATGAACATTATAAACAATGGCCAAATTTAGGATGACCTTGGCTGCCAGCTTGCTGTGGAAATTGCAGTTTTACTTTATTATACTGCCCCCTGCAGGATACTATGTGATTTTGCAACTAGAAACTTATTAAAGCAATTCCCAAGCTGTTGTTAATAAGAATAGACCAAATTTGGAGCATTTTTGATTGAGACAAATACAGCATTCTTCACCGGTAGAATAGTGACCCAAATCCATATGTATTTATTCACATATGACTGTTCTAACCTGTACTGTAATCTTCTTCTTTTGATCATTTCTACATTTGTTAGCAAAGTCATGACACCAAGGTTTTAGGTTTAGTTCCTGTTCTTCCTTGTAATTTTATGACATTGCAAAAAAAAACCTAAATTCAGCAATATCCAAGATTTCCTTATTTAATAAGAGTAAAAGATTGTATGTGTGTGGCTGAATAGGGAAACTAGATTGTAAGCTCCACGGGGCAGGGACTGAAGTGAATGACGAACCTCTGTAAAGAGCTGCTTAATATAATAGTGCTATATAAAAATGGACAAATCACTAAAGAACACTGGCTTTCCCTTTAAACCTTCTCTAAGCTAAATGTTTGTACAACAACAAAAAAAATCAGCAAAATGAATGGACCTCTAACTAAATTTGCTTTGGAAATTAGAAGATAATGCTTCTCACATTGGTACTTTGCTAATTAAGTGATTGTATTGATTGCAGGTGGCAAGCAGAGATGTCCCAGCATCAGTCACCCAGTTCAGAGAACCTTTCAGATGGGGAAGAAGGTAACACTACTGACCCGTCACACAGTGTCACCCCGGATGTGCTGAGTACTAACACAGATGAACGTCCTGATGAGAGATCAGAAGATCTGGTGTCCCAAAGTTCTGAACCCCCATTGGACCTGCTTACTCAATCTGATGGACTCTCTGAGAAGGAGGCAGTTGTCCAGAAAGTGAAAACACAGCTCAGCAATGAGCAGACTGCAGGAGAGGTGAGATATTTGCTTTGATGCAGGTACAGATAACATAACGAGATGCTGATGAGTCAAAACCATACTTTTATAGCAAAAATGGGCAATGTGGCGGCTGAATAAATTAGCCCTACTCTGTGGTTGTGTAGGGAAAATTAGATTGTAAGCTCCTCAGATACAGGGACTCAAGTGAATGAAAGAAGCACTACACAGCCCTTACTCACTTACCTGAAGTGTCACCATTGACTGATTCCATTTTTCTAAAGGTAATTTTAACACCAGAAAATAGGTCCATGGCCATTTTGTATGTATATTTTTGTTTATAAAGCGCCACTAGGTTACACAGTGCTGTACAATCCAACTATACAGTTTTCTTACCCCTTTCTTAGGGGCTCTCGGGGGGGGGGGGGATGTTCCTTGGTGTAGCTCCGCATTTCTCTGCACATGAAAAATTATGTGCAGCAAAACATACAGTGGGTCCTTGCCCTAAGCAGACAGTGAGCTTATCACCACAGTTGTGGAGATAACAGATTTGTGGAAATGTAGAAATTGTAAGGTGTGCGCCATGTCAGCAATTGTAAATATTCTGCTTTATCAGTTTGAAAATGCTCGTGCATCAGCAAATTACACACTGGAAGTTGATTCTGTGAGGTAGCACTCTGGTGATCCCTATTTAAGGTAAGGGGCCAAAAAAGGGGGTGAACTCTGCATTTTTACAAACAATTAGAGCATTGGGTTGCAATCCTATAATGCAGGGGTCCCCAAACTACGGCCCACGGGCCGGATGCGGCCCCCTGAGGCCATTTA
>WMED01004878.1:7325-20156 GCA_019650415.1 Pipa parva
GCATTCATATTTATTACTTGTTCATTTGTAGAAAAAAAAAAAAAACATGCACGCGAGTGTTCCCCTGGACAGACGGCTCCCCTAGCATTTGCCTACATCACCTAATGGAAGGGCCGGCCCTACGTTCAAATACCACCTAATGCATGAAGAGTCATTGTGCTACTCCCCTGTAAACTGCAATCAGAATGGTCTAGTCCTACCCATTGAAGACTCCCTGCTTCTCCCCCAGTAAACTGCCATTTGGGTATTTTAGTTCCACCTATGGCTTGAATTGCAAATCCCTGTTTCTCCTCTTGTAGGCTAACATGAGGATGCCCTAGTCCAGCCTATTGCTTCAATTATTATCCTCTTACCTCACTCTGTTGGCATCAAAACTGGGATCTTTAAATGGACAGAAATAATCAAAAATATTACTACCTCCAACCACCATTAAATTAAGGTTAAGGATTAGTTCAAAACCCTCTGGTTTTATTTTTTGAATTTCTTTTTCATAATTCGCTCATTATGATGAACACATTTAGCTCTAAGGTCTTCCAAATAATTTCCCCTGCAATTTTCCCACAGACCTATCAGATCCTTCCATTGTTAATGCAACTGATCCATCCGCACCATCCTTTACTACTCCTCCATACTGCCCTCTGCAGTTCAGAGCACAGTAATGCTAGATAATTCCACCATGCCTCCAACCATTACAGACTCAGGAACGCAAGCAATGTCACCCTGTGGCAAAAAAATATTGCACTTAAAAAAAAAATGGAAGAATTTTAATATAGGTCTGAAAACCTTAAAAGGGTTAACATGTACTTAATCCACTTTATTTGATATCACAGCATTCTGACTTCATTGTGGAAATTTAATTGCCTGTTTTAGTACCAAGCCAACAGCACGTGAACTTGAGCAAGCTTCATTACACTACACAGCCTAATTTTTAAAACCACATTACTAGTTCTTTTGGGAAAGACAGTGTCCTGCAGGTTTAGACTGATGGCGCGCACTGAGATGGCTTATACTATATGATCACTTTATGCTAGGTATAAACTCTTCAGTCGATGACTCATACATTATTAACTCCAGATGATGTTTTTGACTGATAGAATCCACAAGATACAGAGCAGACATTAACCCGCCAACCAGAGATTTTATTTTACTGAAACAGCTACTATCAAAAGTTGGCTTGTGCCAGTGGAGTAACAACAGGGGCCACAACCCTTCTAGTATGGCATTCTGCACCTGGCATAGGAGAGGGCACCACTGCTGGGAAGGGGGCCCTGGAACCCATCCTATATTGGGATTCACCTTCTTGCAGTTCTGCTGCTGGCTTGTTCAGAGTGAGACAGTCTGACATGATATTCTTCCCTGACACTCGGAGCAGCACAAAGGCAGGTTGAGCAAGGGTCTCTCAGTAAAATAGCTAATTGTGTTACATGTTTCATGCAACTTTCTGAGGCATGGGAATCGTTGGTTCAGTGTTTGTCTTGTGAGTCAACTTGAATTTTTAAAATACGGATAAATGCAGATGCATTTAACGGGGAACAGACTAAGGGGCTTATTAATGAAAGGCCCAGTTGTCGCATAAAGGTGGGAATTCACATTTATTTGTCACTTCTCCATAATTTGTGTTTTCAGCAAACTCTGTGTTGTGGTAAATTTGAAACCAATTTCGATACTTAAGAACAATCATGGACTTACAGAGCACTGCGTACCAGTTTATGTGCATCTGCGCAGGTAATTCACCTATTCGTCAAGCGTCGAAGTCTATTGCAGAGGCGAATTCAACAAGGACGTTCTCCAGTTTTACTTCACCAGACTGAAGTGATGAATTAGGGGGCTTATTGCAGGGCGCCTACTGTCCGACTGACCACAGTACGCAAGAGACAGCTAATAATGCACTCACAGCAAATCCTCTGTTTATTGAATAAGGTGTAAAAAATTGGAGAGTAGCAGATTTTCACTTTGATGAATAAGCCCCAAAATCTACAGCCTGACACAGTTTAAATGGCCAACCAAAAACTGAATCCAAAGTAAACATTAGCATTCAGGGGACTGCCATACAAATGAATGGAAAGAAAAATATAGCAGCGTAAATGAATACAACATCCTAAAAGGCTAGTAAAACCATGATAGAGAGTAATTGTTTCATTATAATGTATATACTGTTTATTTTCTATTAAAGAACTGAAACCTTTTACAAATCAATACAAGAATTCTGACATATATGAAATACGATGCATTGCAAGGTATTCACTTTCAAAAATCATTTTCTTTGAAACAGATAGATATTTAGTAACGGGGTCAGATACAGCTTCATTGGTAAACTGTGGCATTGTATACAACAAACATCCAAAGTCAGAGCCTTCATTAACAGTTCACCCTACCTAATACCGGTAGCCATTTTATTTCATCTGAAAAGGCGATACTTTCCCTTTTGATTGCCACTATTACCTGTCAGCAGAAATGACTGTTGGCACAGAACATTCCTACATTGCATATTGGCTTTACTACCTAATAAATGGAAGCGGTGGAATATTCCTTTAGCAGAGGAGTTGTCAGAAGAATGCAGTAGAAATCTGTGGTTTCTTAACGATAGGCATGCTGTCAATCTCATACAGTCAATTTAATCGGCAATAAGCCAATCGATATGGCAGCCTGTATCCATAAATAAGTGTGATATGGATCACACCCCTTAGACCCAAAAATCATTCTGACCATACAGACCAATTGTTATCTTCTAGATCTTTGCATTAATAAGGATCAGTTACCCATGTTACTAGCAGTGGAAATTTAAAGGTATATTATCTCTTTAATTGCAAACTTCAAAAATCTGTGTGAGGTTTAGGGGCTACTGGTTAACAGCACAGCAGAAGGACAAATGACTTTCAAATTGCATAATAATCCTGTATATTAATATCTCCTCCTTTTAACATTATTATACTTTGAATTGCAGGCGGAGGTAAGGTCTTCGCAGTTGAAATTAATGAGTAAGTATGAATAAAATATATTTTCTCTTGGTGCTCACTTGATCTAATTGTCCCAGTAAATCAAGCTGTCCATAGGCTAGACTGATTTATTTTATCTGTAATAAATATTATATTATATATCTGTAAGATTTTTTTTTCTCACTGGGCACAGATCAGTCAAAAGATCCCACTAACCGGCACTGTATAGATATTAGTAATATTTTTGCTTCTTATAATGGAACAAGAGGCAATATTATTGGCAGTGATTTCTGTGCACTGTAAGCCTTCAAAATCCTAAAATGGTCAAATGCACATAGTTTTAATCATAGCACTACCTATCAGAAACCCAGTTCCGCCTGATTTATGGAATCCTCAACCATGCAAATCGCTCCATCCCTCCCAGTTTCTAATCACAAATTATGATCTTGAAAATGAAAGGAACGCCCCCAAACTTTGCAATGATTAACAATGCAAAGGCTGTGAATAGTGCAAAATGGGTGGAGTCATAACAGTCCCGGTGTTAAAGGGAATCTCCGCAATGACAGTCATTCTACTCCTACACCTAAAATATTGTTAAACATTCATAAGTACCATATTCATGAATTAATTAGAATATGTATCAAGTATTTACATTTTTACAAAAGTACTAGAGTGGGTCCCTTTAGGACTTTTCCCACCACCTCATTATTATAATTCCCACCTGTGAACTAATAGAAAGAAGTAACATATTTAAAGGGACACTATAGTGTCAATATAACTGCACACATACATATAAAACTCCTTCATACTAAACCAGTTGCTGAGACAAACAGTTAAAAAAAACTTTTAGTGAAGAAATAATACTTGCCGTTAGTTTCACTTAATTAGTTTTCCTGAGAGCTGACATTTTCGTTCCCCCACTCTCCCTCCTCTTTCTGTTCTGCAAGTCAGGCAACATGAGAAGAAAAAGCTGCCTGACTGCTATTGGTTAAACAGCGTGCTGACCTTTTGGCCGCATAAATTAAGATGGAATGCAGGAGATTACAGAGGGAAAGCTGACATGTGCACATGTGCTAAGTAGCCAGTAGGGTAAAAATGACCATGGGAAGGTACCTTCTCATGGAAAACTGATCTGTACACATCACACACAGATTTCCTGGTGCAGGAGTTTACCAGTGCTGCCTACTCAATCATTCTGCGTCACATGAAACAACTACTGGGGAGCAACACTTCTCACTAAGGTATAGTTCTGCATATGTAAAAATGTAATTCGAATATAGTTACCCTTTAATATGTAAAATTGCTTCCTTCCGAAATCTAGTAGTGTCAATTATGTCAATAGGTTCATCAGCTGTATGTGTATCTAATCATAGTGCTTCACACATCTGGGACTATTGAAATAATGTAAGTTAAATGAAACAAAGCAAACTAAATCAAACTAAAACAAACTTTCCAACTTGCAGCTTGTTAAAAGTTTTAATATCATTTTTGATATACACAAATTAGTCTTTATTGGTCATTTGGCTTTGTACTAATTATTCATTCTTAGGTCAAGCAATAACCTAAAAGAACTTGATTCTTGAAATCCCCTTTAAACAATGCAAAACTGGCAAATGATTCTTTTTCTTTTATAGAGGATAAGATGCACATATTATTACTATTTAATACATTATTAAAGTAGATGTGAACATGAAAGATAACTAACCCATACTGTAAAAAAAAAATGCAATATGATGGCCACATCATTTATTTAAATATTACAAAAACCTTTTGCAAGTGGAGAGAAAATATTTTATACTGGGAAATGTTTGTATACATAGATTTCGTCCTCTTCCACAGGGCTGAATTTTAATAAAGTTGCAAATTGCTTTATAGTTCTGGCACAAATTCTGTATTGGCTACCTCCAATCTACTGACATTTCAATGTACTGTAAAATAAAAATGTATTTGCTTTGGATAAATGCAAAGATGATGGAACATATTTTTCCATTTTAATTGCCCTTTAAATCATCATGGGGGTTATAAACTAAAGTGAGAATTCGACTGTCGAACTCTCACACAATGGATTCCTATAGAAAATCCGAGGCTGCGACAATTTTAAAGTCGCAGGGGGTTATTCACTAAGGTGCAAATTTTGACTGTCAAATTCGCAAACAGTGGATTCCCATAGCAAATCCGCTACAATTTCCCCTTTGTAAAGTCGCGACAATTTTCCCATAACAAAGTTGCGACTGCGAAAATATTCTCATTATAAAGACGCGAGTGCGACAGTAGCAGTCTATTGCAACTGTCTTTATCTGGCGAATTCGCACCTTTACGCAACAATTCAGACTTTAGTGAATAACCCCCCGCAACCATGACAATATTCCCATGGTAAAGCCGCGACTGCAACAATATTCTCGTCATAAAGTCGCGACTGCAACAGTATCAGCCTATTGCGGCTGTCTGTAGCTGGCAAATTCACACCTTTATGCAACAAATCGGACTTTAGCCAATAACCCCCATGTGCTTGCAGTTCAACCCAAAACATCCAGTACACCCATGTGTTTGGAAGCACATCATATATAAGCACAAAAACGATTTCACTTTAAAAACCAAGCCGAAGAAAATGAAGCAGTCTGATTTACAATTTCACAGTATATATAATCTGATGCTTTTTAAGCAATAACATTTTTTCTGAAGTTATTGTGTCATTTTCCCCGTATCAGAACAGTTTCTTACACATTTATCTGTTGGAGTTGTGATTTCTTTTTAAGAGCATCTGCTGGCAAGATTATTTTCATTAGGTTCCTGTGTGATTTTGGATGCATTCGGTGTGGATGACAATGAAAATCAGGAAACTGCTGCTAGAGTAGACAGGTGCTTTTGCTAGATGTACGATTTCTGCAACCTTATCCAACACTACTTTCATGTCTCAGAGAATTTAAAAAAAACAACAAAAACCTTGAGATTGTGCATCTGCTTTTGATTTTGACTTTTTCCTTCATTTTAATGAAATACAATACAAGTTAGGTAAAAAAACCAAAAAAAAACCACACAGCTCACATATCAGGATACACAGATGCCTGCGCATATATTAATGGTGTCTATTATTTTATATCTAGACAATCAGATTTAAAAAAATTGAACCTCATCTGCTTTGGTCACATGAACAGAAGTTATTTTGATTGGACAACCAGACCCGCAAGCTACTATTTGGTTCAGGGGTGGGGTTTACCCTGTTTATCACCCTAATCATGGACTGTACTTACTCCTACCATCTGGGAGACGCTATAGGTGCATAAAGTGTCGCACAAACAGGTTAAGAAAAAACTTCTTCCCCGACTCCATTATAAGGCTGAACCTCCCTACACTTGGACACTAGCTCACCCCCCCCACTCACCTCTTCACTGCCACACTCATCACTCATCAATTCCTTATTATGTCTTGCCTGTATTCCATGTATATGTATGTATTATGTATATTGATTATATATTATTATTATTATATTCATTGTATAATTATTTATTGCATCATTATATTTACACAGTATATCTACATTGAACTATCTAATCTCTGTATTAAGGTCGCATCTCAATCTCACTTGATATACATTGTATTCTAGTGACAATAAACTTCTATTCTATTCTATTCTATTCTATTCTATTCTATTCTATTCACAACACCAATGGAGGCTTATTTGTAAAAGTCCGAATAGTCGAATAAAGGTGTGAATTCACATTTGTTCGTCACTTCTCCATATTCGGGTATTCAGCAAACTCTGCAATGTGGTGAATTTGTCAGTCGCACACTACACAAGAGACTGCTACTGACACGGACACAAATTCAATACGGGAATTCTCTATTTAGTGAATAAGGAGTAGGGAATTTTTAGCGCATCAACCCAAACTGAGAAGAATTCACCTCAACAGTCGAATTTTCACTTTGATAAATAAACCTTCAAGTATCAGTCAATAATATTATTTAAAATTCTAGACAAATAAACAGCTTAATCCAGTTAAAAGTGTAGCTCCCCCTTTATAATCTTTTCTTCCTTCCTAGGAGGAGGATTTATATGTCTACCCAGGTCCAGGCCCTCTATCTCCCTGGCTCCCTGCACAGGGTAGAGCACTAGGTGGAAGTTACAATGGTGTCAGAGTGGACATATGGTTTGGTGATTCTACCCATGGAAATATGATGACAGTAACAAGATGAATGCTCTGAAACTCACACCATGAGCTGCACAAAAATTGTGATCATGCACGCTTATTATACTGCAGACAGTATTCCTTAAACACCTATCACATAAACAGCTGACTGCGAATTAGAAATCAGGGAAGAGTGTTAAATACGATATTTATATATCTGCCCCCTCCCCCATTTAAGATTACTGCCCTCCCCAACTGTGCTGATCAGAATATTTGATAGTGCACCTGAAGCTGACAGAACAGGAGAGTGTAAAATCCAATCAGATGTGAACAAAATGACCTTCCAGGTGTAAAAATAGGATCTTTTCTAAGATTACAATAGCAATATACAATATAAATCATTTACTATTAGAATTAAGACCGTACAAGCTTGCAACTTCAACTTTGGTATACTCGTATTATGAACCTTGATGATAATTGGGGTTATTGTCTCCCTTTAAGCTGACCGTGATTTCTATGGATACAGTCACATTGACAACATCTGGAAAATAGTAAGCCTTCCATTCAGTTCCTTTATTGGAATTCAATTCTTTTTTTTTTTTTTTCCAGTTGAAATGATAATGAAGAGATGCATTATGTGAATGTACCAGGGTGCTGATCTGCCTTCCCCACGGGGTGCTCTCTGCTAAGAGACATACGTTCAAGGTGTTTCTAAGGCTGTAGTTATGTGAGCGTGGGAGTGATAGAAAGCATGCATTTCATTGTCAGCTTTTATTCTGTCTCTGAACAAGAATCAAAACCCTGGCTCTAATTCTTTTCATTGTTGTAAAAATGTTTGTAACACAAGCCTGGAGAAAATTAGGGGCCAAGTGGCAATATGGACTTGGAAATGTGTGGCATTGAAACAATGTGTAACAAACTGGTGACAATGTATTTTCAATCATTTCTATTAATAGTATGTCCTCATTACCATAAGAATTAAATATATTGATATTGTTCCCCAGATTCATGTGATGTTGACATCACTTTACTTCACCACAGCTATTTTGGACAAATTTGCTTCAATACACTACTGCAACTTCTCAACTGACTGCACAGTGCGAAATGAATCTGTAGTTTAGTGAATAAACAGTGAAGTGAATTTGCAATGGTAACATCAATGCATAACCTATATTAATTTATGAAGCAGTAAAGTACATCAGAGCTTTTCTGGTGAAGTCAGATTTGGGAACGAGCCACTCTGGGACCAAACACAGAATGTCAACAGGAAGAATTGCAATGAAATGATTGCGGGATCATTAGTGCTAGAAGGTTGCTGCTCCCTCAGATACACAAAGCTGTAATTGATTAAACATAGGACAGTTTTCTTTCTAATGTCCTATTCTACACTGCCTCTAATCAGCCAAGGACTGCCGCTGGGACCCAACAGTTTATTATTATACATCCTATGCCATTCTATGAGTATGGAGTCACAAATACAGTCACTAGAGTAGGGACAGTTCCATGACTGAGATGATGATCTCCTTACTGTAATTACAGGGCCAGAAAGTGAAACAAACAAAGACCTCGGCTGACTTGAGATGAGACGGAGCAGAAAGGAAAAAACCCAGAAATCAGTGCGTGTGGGAATTAGCTCCAGCTCCCAACTGTAAAAATATGCACCTGTGTGTATTCGATTTCCATGAATAATTGATCAAACTAGTAATGCTTCAGGGAACCTGCACTGCCGCTAAACTGGTATAGTGTGGCCTCCGACATGTCTTGATTAAAATCTTGGCAGGGCAGAATTGGGGTTGAATACATTTGTTATATAGTGGTGTTACTTATATTATTTCACATCAGAAGGTGCAAAAAAAAAAAAAAAAGTCAGGGCTAAAAGAATTGCTACATTTTACAATAGTTCAGTGAAAAAGGACGATCTGTGTCCCTGCAGTTGTAATTCAACAGGTAGACACACATATCATGCAGTAGTGCATTAAAGGGGAAAGGCAGCAAGTCAAATTTCTCTGACAGTCACTCAGGGAACAGGGATTACTGATGCAATCTGTGTCATTCTTGGGATGGGGCTAAATTTTTTGGGGCCTGAAAGGGACAGGATTTGGGCAGGAGCATTGGAGTTTGGATGGGGAGGCTATAAAAATGTAAGGTATTGCTGGAGAACTTGAGGGTTCCCCCAGAGACCCAGTGAAACCTGGCCAGTTTCCAGGACTAAACATCCCTTCAGTGGCATGCATACATCAGTATGGACTGCAGTGCTTAATATATACT
Organism: Pipa parva; assembly: GCA_019650415.1. NCBI lineage: Eukaryota > Metazoa > Chordata > Amphibia > Anura > Pipidae > Pipa > Pipa parva. The sequence goes on from WMED01004878.1 coordinate 16,657, forward strand.
TACACCCCAGCAACAGAATTTAGCAAGGAATTACCTGATTCCAGCAGTTGGTGGCAGCTATGAGCCCTTTCTTCCTATGAGCAGCTGCCTCCCCTACCTATATGGTATGCACTCCCTTCTAAACCTTCATCACCCATGTGCCAAAGACGAATTGAGATTTTCCTTTATCATTAACTAAGTATTACTTCTCTGGCTGTTTTGTGAACTGTAATATCCTATTTTCTGGCTATCACAGTAATGTTGGGAGTTGTAGTTCAGCTGACGCTAAAATGCAGTGGTTGAAGGACTATTAGTCATAACAATATATAAGGACATGTCATTGCTTTAGCCCATAAACATCTTTTTCCCGGTAATAAAACAACCAAAATAGGATATATGTACATCAACCTTCTGCTTCTCCCCTATGTTTTCATCTACATATCCCATCATCCTTAGCTAGCAAGAGGTCTAGTCACTTCTGTGTCCGACACAGCCAAAATTCGAACAGACTGCCAATATCATGCGGACAGATTGGAGATTTCATGCTTCTCAGTTTAGGTTATGAAATGCTGTGTTAGTAAGAGAAATCATCCATGGAAAAGAATGTAGATTCTCCTGCAATTGGAAAGGTACTTGGATTACATTGTCTGCACGACTACAGAGTTGTGCATTAATCAGATAAATAATGGATACAGGGCAGCGAGGCAAGAAGAATTGCACAGACCAAGAACATCTGATAATGGAATAAATTAGGAGGGGAATATAAAACATGATGTAAAGTGGTCCTCAGCATTTTCTGTTTATCCACTCAATGTTGTGCAGTATTATGTGATGCTCTACCTTATAATATAGAACAGTGGTCTCTATTCCTAAATTTCCAGTGTGCTACTCAGACAGCAGCTGTGACTAGGATGCTGCAAGTTACAGTTCAGCAACAGCTTTAGAACTAGATGCAAAATAAAGGTTACTGATATACAACATTATAAGATGCTTAACCTAATTACTTCCAGTATTTCATGTAGAGAAGTAAACACAGAACCATATCGCCTTGTTCAAGATTTGGCTGTCTACAGACCATGGGGGGTTATTTATCAAAGTGAGAATTTGACTGTGGAAGTGAATTCTCAGTAATTTGGGTGGCTACGCCTGGATTCTCTACTCCTTATTCACTAAACAGAGTATTCACATTGTGAATTTGTGACCGTATCAGTAGCAGTCTATTGAGCAGTGTGCGACTGTCGCTGGCTGTGGAATTCACCACATCGCAGAGTTCGCTGAATATTCAAATATGGAAAAGTGGTGAATTCACACGTTTATTCGACAACCCTGAAGGGGTTTATTCACTAAAGTCTTAATTGTTGTGTATAGGTGTGAATTTGCCAGCTAAAGACAGTTGCAATAGACTGCTTCTGTCGCAGTTGTGTCTTTATAATGAGAAAATTGTCGCAGTTGTAACTTTAAAAAAATTGTTGCGGTCACAACTTTACAATGGAGGAATTGTCGCGGTCTTGGATTTGTTATGGGAATCCGCTGTTTGAGAATTCAAAAGTTGAACTCACACCTTAGTGAATAACCCCCTTCAGACTTTGATAAATAACCCCCATGTCTTCAATCACCCTGGGGGGCTAATTATCATCCTCTGTATAGGTTATATTCTTCAACCCCCTGCATTACAAAACTGGGATCTCTTCATATTGCAGAGCCCAATGGGGCCTTCTATGGACCCTGAGTAATTAGCGGCTGCACCCCGAGTAATTAGCGGCTGCACCCTGGGTAATTAGCGGCTGCACCCCGGGTAATTAGCGGCTTCACCCCGAGTAATTAGCGGCTGCACCCCGGGTAATTAGCGGCTTCACCCCGAGTAATTAGCGGCTGCACCCCGAGTAATTAGCGGCTGCACCCCGAGTAATTAGCGGCTGCACCCCGAGTAATAAGCGGCTGCACCCTCTCTTTCCCTTGATGAAAGAGGCACAGGTCCATGTTTCACAGTAGCAGTTGTGTCTTGGGGAATTTTCACACAATGCATTTTGTAACAGCTTCAAAACACGTATGAAATTTTAAGAAAGCACAGTCCATTATATGCAACAAATGGGTGAGAGAAAACGTCTTTCCCAAGAAGGTTAAACCAGGACAAAACACCTATAAACAAATCTGTTGGGATTTACCGTTTTGGGAAAAGTCACAGCACACTTCGGGGGTTACTGACTAAAGTATTTGTATTTTGTTCATTTTTATATAGCACTACTATATTACGCTGCGCTTTACAGAGGTTCGTCATTCACTTCAGTCCCTGCCCCTTGGAGCTAACAATCTAGTTTCCCTATTCATTCACACATGTATGTTTTTGAATTGTGGGAGGAAACCCACACAGGTGGAGGGAGAACATATAAACTCCATGTATATGAAGTCCAGGGTGGAATTAAACCCAGGACCTGGCACTGTAATGCAGCAGTGCTAACTGCTGAGCCACTGCACTGCTAAAGGGAGAATTTGACTGTCGAATTCACAAACAGTGGATTCCCTTTGCAAATCCGTGACAATAGTAAAGCTGTGACTGTGTCACAGTTGCAAATGTGACAGTAGCAGTCTATTGCGACAGTCTTTAGCTGGTAAATTCACACCTTTACGCAATTTGTACTTTAGTCGATAACTCCCTTTATCGTGCTCACTATTACATTTAATGTGCCATGTTTTCTTAGGATGGGGAAACACTAGCTGGTTTTCAGCTAAACTTTTTTAATTAGGCTCATTATTGTCTATCTAACAAAACACAATAGCCTGTGTGGCTTATCGCTCAGGAAACAATTGAGACCATTTTTCCTCCCAGCTGAAATTCAGCTTGTGTGACCCTAGCCTTAGGCCAGGTTCACACTGGCGAATTTTTCTCTGTGGTTTTTTAAAAAAATGCCTGGTGAAAAAAACACTGAAAATACGCACATATATGAAAACATTGTGGGCCTCACTGTGACTAAAGTCTGAATTCATCTGTTGAATTCACCTCACTACAATTCAAGTCGCGTCACCAAAATAGACATAAGTTCACCCCTCACTATTGACTACATGAAGAATACACTTGTTGAACAGGCGGGCAGCTGAGAACTCCATCTCATGTGTAGTGTTGCGTAGTCAGACAGATAGAAGTACGATGAGAAGTCATGCAGAGTGAGGTGAATTGAACTAGTGAAAGAAGGTCATGTCAGTTTCATCATATCCCACTAACTGTACTCTATGAATATTCTGTTTCTATGTCATCTTATCCCTAAGTCTTATTGTCACTTAATCACAGTCACCACTGTCAATTTTGAATGAATAGTCACCTTACTCAACACTGGAGCCCTGCCATCAACTCCTGAATTTACCACTTTGAAATGGTGAAGTCAAACAGGTGAATTTGGAGCAGTTCATCGCACCACTACACCACTTAGTCAATAGAAAAAATACCTGTACACGCACACACAAAATGATGTGAAGAGCACAAGTTTGTGACTCTGGTGGAATTGGTCACATATTCACAGACTTTG